>JANHFL010001671.1:69519-100971 GCA_032468155.1 Oxyrhabdium leporinum | reverse complement strand
GAAGGAAGGAAGGAAGGAAGGAAGGAAGGAAGGAAGGAAGGAAGGAAGGAAGGAAGGAAGGAAGGAAGGAAAAGTTTGAATAGTTTGGTAGCTGAAACATTTTGTGCAATAATTCTGCAACTGCAGCCAAGCTTTTTCAACCTGTCTTTCATTCCAGAATATGCAGTAGAAATAAACCTATGGTGAGACTTGTAAAGAGTCTGTCTGTATAATGTCATTAAAATCTGACTACTTAAACTCTCTCAAAAGAGTAGTGCATTTCTTACCATCTGAATGAAACAGAGCTACAGCTTTTCCAAACGATGTCATTATTGCACAATGTTGTTGTTTTGTTATTTGTTGCAGAAGATCCAGGCATCTTTGCCAGAATTTGTCCATCTGTTGCCAGAGAACTACAATTGCTCAGATCAGAAAACAATATTTTCTAGCTAGGAAAGAAAATCAACTTTGTCTCACAGCCAGTCAGCTAATATGACTTTTGGAACTGGGAATTTATCTCAACACCTATCAGGGCATTTTTGCATAATGCTCATAACACTATAACCTACCCCTGCTTTTCCTTATTATCAGTAGAAGTTGTCAATTTCCTATATGGCTTTTTTTGGAACATTCAAGGTGGAAAAATAGCTGATATTACATGGTAACCTAGAATCTTAGATTCAAGAATGTCAGGTCCATGCCTGACATTCAATCATAGCCCAGTCAGCAACTCTATTCATACATATTACCCATGATGAACTAAATCAAGAGATTATTAACTTAATTTTGAGGATTCTCATGATGTCCCAGCATTGTATTCACATGATGCACTAACAACAACCAAACATGTTTTTTGTTAATGTGTGGCTAGTGAATGGTTCAATATGTCTGAACTACAGGAACATGTCTCACATCACCACCTTCTAGGCCAGGCCTGTCAAAGTGGTGGCCTGCAAGCTGGATGCGTCACGTGCAGGCCATGCCCACCCCGGCTCCGTAAAGACAAAAAATGTTGCGATACGGCATGATACGTCACGTGACATGATCGAGTTGACACTCGTGTTCTGGCTAAAACATAGTTGACTAGTTTGGAGTTCAATATATCATACAAGCATAACCACTATCAACAAAGCTGAAGCAAATGAAAGAATGGTGGGTCTACCGTACATACCAGAAGACCCCACGATGCACTGTGTTGGTTTCTGACTTAGTGTATTGTGTGAACCCAGAAACTGCACATTAGAGATAGCCCTTGACTTACAACCTCAATTGAGAACAGACTTTCTGTTCCTAAGCGAGACAATTGCTAAATGAGCCATGCCCAATTTTATTATCTTTTTTGCCATGGTTGTTGAGTGAGTCACTGCAGTTATTAATTGAATCATATGATCATTAAGTGAATCTGGCTGCCTCCACTGACTTTGCTTGCTGGAAGCTGGCTGGGAAGGTTACAATCGTGATCACGTGTCCCTGGGGATGCTGCAGTCTTCACAAATACAGGCCACTTGCCAAGAGTCCAAATTTTGATCACATGATCCTGAGGATGCTCTGAGTGTAATAAGTGTGAGGACCGGTTGTAAGTCACTTTTTTTTCAGACTGTTGTATCTTCAAACGGCTGGTAAATGCATAGTTGCAAGTTGAGGACTACCTGTATAGGACACGGTGCATGGTTTTGCTACCCCATGTAAACCCAGCCAATTGGAACTAAAGCAGCCATGCTTAATTTGGTAAGGTACAGGAAGCAGGTCAAAATAGGGTAGTTTTCTTCAGTTCCTAAATTTTCAGCAATCTTCAGATACTGGGTGCATTCTGTTCAAGTTCTTAACATACGGATGTTGCCTTGAAGCCCTGACAAATAAATTAAAAAGACAAACTAAGTGCTAGTACATTTCTTCTTTGCAAAAATGTCTTGTCATTTGGTGAAACCCAAACATATTTATTTACATAGCTAGATAGGATTACTGCCAATATTTTGCATACGACATGGTTTTAAAAAAACAAACCCGACCCATATCCCAAATATTTCTTGGGCTGTGGGGCTACCTAAATATTATTCCTTTGGATTTAACAGTACCTCCTCTCGGTTTTCATGGAAATGCTCTTCCAAAAAGCAGGACAAACAGACTCAAGAAAAATGAGACATCCACATTGGAGCACTGATGCCAGAGTCAGCACCACAAGGCTGAAAAGGATAAGCAAAAGAGACAAAGCCTGAGGATTAGCAGTCGACATCCTCCTATAAACCACAAAAGCAGCAAAGCATGATAGAGAATGATGTATAATGGGAACAGGAAGACAGACTGCTTACAAGGGGTTACATTATTTGTCAAACTACAATTCAATTACGAGCGACAGTTCAGGATTGTCTTCTGTGGGAGAGAGCAAATTCTGAGCCAAGAGGTTCAGAAGGTTTCAAGAACTGAAAACCTGGTGCTTTGGATAGTTTCCTAAAGCGCTTTAATCCCAAAACATAGATTTAGCCGGGCATTAGATAAGACCAGGGTTTAAACGAAAAACTCATAGAGACAGGCTTGGACTGAATGACATGCTGAGCCAAAGCTGAACTGCTGAAAGCACAATCAATCTGAAGTTGGTCCCAGCAATCTTGTCTTACTATATTTCAGAGGAGCTGCAAAAATACCCTGTGGGGTTGCAGCCAAATCGTGCAGTGATCTTTATGATATTCTGTTCAGATGCTGAACGTTTTATAAAGAATCAGCAAGCAGCTTGCTTTGCACTCAGGTGTCTTGAAAAAAGAGGCAGGAAACCCTTCCAAAACTTCCCACCGTCTTTTGGAAACAGAAGGGAAAAAAAAACCTGGTCAGAACAGTTTCCCTCATCCTGATTCTCCATTTGTGCTGGATTTGGACTCCCATAATCCCAAAGCAGGATTATGAAAAGTGAAGTCTAACACAACTGGAATGTGCCAGTTGGGAAGGCTGCTTTAAAGAACATTGTTCAGAAATCAAAACCATCAAATTTAGATGTCATCGTTCCGAGTAATGAACTCAGGGAAGTCAGGACTTTGACACTTGGTTCAAGTTCGAGAGATCCTTTATTGAGTACATTATATCGGCACTTAGAAAGGTGAAGCTAGCTCTAAATTATTCCCGTGCTCAAGGATAGTTAAAAGAATGAGACCTTCCCACCCAACCCCCCTTTGTCTCTCAGGTCACTTGGGCCAATCAGTCCAGGTGTAGGTTCCAGCTCAACTTCACCAGGTGTCCGTTGACATGACCTTGGTTCTCACACTGGCTGGTAGATGTTATGGCTAGCTGGCTGAGGCACCCCATTCCTGAGTCCCCCCCCATGCTCTCCCCCCTTCCCCTTGAATGGCAACCAAGAAATAAAGCAGAAATTAGTATGTCTTCAGCTGAAGTCATTTTGCAGGTTGACATTAAGTTCACATAGGAAAAAAGAAATCCTTGGCTCCAAGCAATATAATTTTTATGAAGCATATTTTTACATAGCCATGCCTGTCATGATGCTTTGAAACTAAATGTTCTGTCTCATCACCTCCAATGTGTGGGAGGCATGTTCTCACCTCAGGATTAAGATATGTTACTAGACCTTTCTTCAATCTCCTTGACTGTCACTGAGATCATCAACACCTTGTTCCAATATCACCACCAAATTGTGAGTCAGATGGTGCCATTATCGATCCATCCCCTAGTGATGAGCAAGCTAACAAAAAAGCTGGGACAGAAGTTTTCAGCACCACTATCGCTTGTATCTTTTTTTCTTTTTAAAGAAACCAATTTTATTGAATTTCAAATATAAAAAAAAAAACAACAACAAAAGATTGGGAAGGTGAGAGGAGGTCGAGAAGTTTAAAAGTGACAAATCTTCAACAGTTTATAATTAATTCTTGGTTTCATACCTTGCCATAGAAATCTGGAAATATATTTCTGCCATTGTTTAAATGGTACATCAGTTGCTGTTGGTATAGTATGAGATAAAAATAACATCCTATGTCAACAGCATCTCTTGCCATCCTGCCCATGTAGCAGCTATAGTTGCTTCAGCAGCCATCCCCTATCAAGTATTTGCCTTCATGCTTGACAATATAATGGGCTTGTTGGCGTATTTGCTACCTTCTTGCTCAGAGAAAATTGTTCATCTCCCTATGAGCTGAACATTTTCCCACTGACCAATCTTGAGTAGAATTTCTAATCAGTTTAATGTCTGAGAGAGCTGCAGAATGGACACCTGCCTTTCTGATATAGAACAGCCTGGATTTGCATCAAATACGTGTCAGATCTAGGAGAAAGGGGGGACATTTTGTAAGCAGATGCTGTGAATAGTCCAGGTCTGGATTTTCAGGAAAAGAGGCCCACCCAGGTCTCAAAAGCTAAAAGGCTGGGACACCCAGAAATTAAGTGGAGCCAGACAATTGCACAACTTGCTTTCATTTAGTTATTCCTCTTACATTACAAACCCAGACAGATCCAGAAATAAAACAGCAGGCTGTAGTAGACTCCGATGCCACTGGCAACTTCACTGAATCCTCTGTTGCACACAAATATGCTCTCCCCAGGCAGTCTATCAATCTGCTAGTTTTGGCTGAAACTATTGACGTCTGGCTCTTATGCTCAGGACCCACAGATTGATCTTCTTCCTATCAACAGTCATCAGGAGTTCCTGTATGATAACCCCTCCACTCTTTCCCTGAATCCCCTGGCCTCTCCTGTTTATGGACCTGGCTTTTCTTTCCCTCCCTTCACCCTTACTTGGCCCATGGGCAGCCTGATCCCCCTTGGCCCCCTATCATTGAAAGTGAGGGAGAGCCCCCCCCTCCCGGGTTTCCTTCCACAGGGGTTGCTTTATTGCTGTGCATTCTTGCCTAGAATAAGGAAAGGCTGGGGAACATGGACAAAAGGAGGCAG
This sequence comes from Oxyrhabdium leporinum, assembly GCA_032468155.1. Classification (NCBI taxonomy): domain Eukaryota; kingdom Metazoa; phylum Chordata; class Lepidosauria; order Squamata; family Cyclocoridae; genus Oxyrhabdium; species Oxyrhabdium leporinum. Next base: position 96,105 of record JANHFL010001671.1, on the reverse strand, counting down.
GAGGGAAAAGTAAGAAAAAGAGAAGGGAAAAAAAACAACCAAAGCATTTGGCATTGAAGAGCCAGTTTGCACAAACTAGATGGAATTGGCTGGATTACACATCTTTGTATTCACTCCAAGATATCTGACTTGCCTGCTTATTTTAGTGATAAAATTGAATAGAATTGTAAAATATTGGTCATTTCAAAATATGCTTCCTTTGATTCCATACTGCATTGGATGTCACTTTTATTTTAGCTCATTTTAGACAAGGGAAAGAAAGGAATATAGTGCACACATATTTCACTTCAAGTCTCAATCCAATGCATTTTGAGGAAAAACTTTCCTTCGGGGGGCTGTGAATAATAGAAATGATATCTTTACAATGCATATATCAAATAATAACTGCAAATGAAACACACATCAAGCAATATGAAATAATGTTCATAAATGAACTAACCAGGAAAAGAATGTAACAAAAAAGAAAATGTAAAATCAAATTAGAGCAAAACTAAAAAACATAAAAAAACCTATGTGCTCATATAATTTGTGCCCAAATTAAATGCAGTGTGACAAAATAAAAACAAATGAACCATATTATGTAGAAATGTAGCAAATAATATAAAATTGTTGCCAATTATACAAAATACGTAAACACGTAGCTCTATGGTCAGGATAGGAAACATATAACTTCTCATTTTGCTTCATTTCCACTGCCTGCTCATTTTTTTCTCCTGACTTTTTTCCCCAAAATATATCAGTATTTTCGGCCTCATTTGAAAACTGTCCACAAAGAGAGGAATATTGCAAATACCTCCACGCCACCTTCCCACTGGCTGGTCCTACTTAGTTGTCCCATGTGAAAGCTTGCTAGAAGAGTCCATTTTAGAAATGTGAAGAATATGAATCAACTTGGCCTGGTTAGTCAGCCCAGGTTAGGTCACAGTTGACACAAAAGCCTGCGATGATAGGAGCCTGTAGCCACAAATGGCAACTAGCAGTGAGAATTTGGATGCCATCAGACCCAGAACAAAATGAAGCATCCTAGCTATGTTCACTTATCTTCCTGAGCCATGGTTTATTTAATCACAATCTGTTGAATGGTATTGAAGTTAGATTCACACAACACATTACCACAAAACATTCAAACACTATGGACTAGGTCTATATAGTTGCCTTTTGGGATCATTTCCCTGAAGCATGAATGGAACCACCAAACATTGTATCTCCCAATCTCGATGCAGAGAGCATAGCACCCAGAGCATACGATGATGGATGGTATTGAAAGTTGCTGGGAGTTGTAGGGGAATTAGTTTTCCCCTAGCTCTTTTCTCAGCCATCCATCATGGTGACTAAGGTGGTTTTTGTGCTGCAACCAAGCTAATAACCAAGCTAGTAATCAAATTAAAATGCATCAACATCATTAAAGAAAGCCTGGAGTTCTTTGGCCATTATATCATTCCAGCATTTCATCTGAAAGAGAATGAGAGAAACAGAAAGAGAAAGAATATTGACCAGCTGATATTGTTCTGATCCTCTGGGATCAGGGAGGCTATTTTCTGTCAAAAGGTGATCTTAGTTATTTAGTTTATTATTTTCTTGAAATGTTTAAGTTGTTAGCTCAGGTAGCACATAGCTGTTGGAAGAAATCTCAGATCAAGTGGACAAACTGTCTTATCACCGCACATCTCCATGTGTACTTGAGGATGAGTTTGGGTATGGAGGAGGAATAATCTGTTACCCATTCTTAACTGAATTATGAAACCAATCACTGAAGACCCCAGCCAGGTCAGTGGAGTGGGATAGCCATGAAGCTATTGACTATTCTCTTCTTTAGAGAACAAAGCCATGTGGCTACCATAGAACCTGCCATTGGATGAGGCAATGATTGATCCTGGAACCAATGTTAAAATGAGAATTGACACCCAGTTCTTATCAGTTTCTGTCCATGGATTACAGTTGTATTTGGTGCTTATGATGAACATCAATTCAGCTAAAAGAAAATTGGAGTCAGGCATTTCAATCAATGAAATTATACTCAAGAGTGAATATGGGAGATTGTGCCTTATTTAAAGAACATAATTCTGATATTCACTATTGACGTTTCATCTTCACAATATAGATGTCTAGAAATGTGTCATGGCTCAAACGAGGGAGAATTCTGATGACATCCAAAAGTAATTGTTGATACTTACCAGACTGAAAAAATTTTACAAGATGATTTCCCAAAGAATTTGAACTCTACCAGTTCACTGTCAGGCAGATGGTGTACAAATGGAGGCAATTCAACACCATTGTTATTCTCCCTAGAAATGGTCAATCAACCAAGATTGCACCAAGAGTAAGGCATGTAATACTCTGAGAGGTGTCAAAGAACCCCAAGGTAACATCTAAGGAACTAAAGGTGTCTCCTACATTGACAAATGTTAGTGTTCATGAGACTATCATCAGGAAAACACTGAACAACAGTGGTGTGTATGGGAGGCTTGCAAGGAAAAAGGCACTGTTCCCTAAAAAGGACATTGTTGCCTGTGCACAGTTTGTGAACAAGCATGTGGATATGCCAGAAGATCCTTGGAAGAATGCTCTGTGAGCTGAGAAGACCAAACTAAAACTTTTTGGCTTGAGTGAAAAGTGTTACGTTTGGTACTTGTATTGATTTATGACCACAATAAACTGAAACTGAACGAAACTGTATTCCAGCATGAGAACGTTATCTCATCTATGAAACATGGGTGATGGCAATATCAGGCAATTCAGAATTCAGGAAAATATCAGGGCATGAAGTGAAGCTCAAGAGAAAGTCAGTCATGTAGCAAGACAACTGAAAACATACAAGTTGTATGACCAAAGAACGGTTAAAACAAAAATTAGTCAATGTCTGGGATGATCAAGTCAAAGTACTGATCATAATGCTATACAAATATGGAAGGACTTGAAGTGTGGAAGCCTATCAACATTTCTGAAGCTGAGAAGACATGGGCTAAAATTCTAAGCCAATGGGCAGGATTGATCAACAATTATCAGAAACAATTACAGTTACAGTTATTGCTGCCCAAGACGGCACACCAAATGAAAGCAAAAGATCAGATACTTTTGTCACACATAAATATGTAGCTTTGGATCATTTCCCTCAATAAATCAATGAACAAGTACAGGTAGTCCTTGTTTAACAACCATTTGTTCGAAGTTACAATGGTGCTGAACAAGTGGACTTATGGCTGTTGCAGCACTTAAAACTGTGCAGGATTCACTTAATGGCGATCAGAACTGCTGCAACTGCTGTTGTATGTTGGCACAATCATTTAACATTGCACTTTATGACTATGTCGCTTAGCACCAAAGTGGCCAGTCCCAATTATCATTGTTAAGTGAGGACTGCTTGTATAATGTTATTGATCTGTTTAACTCTTTATCTAGTTTTAGGACTTGTGTGGAGAGCAGATCGTGTTTTAGGTGAAATGTATGCAGAAATATTGAAAACTGAAAAGGATTTACAAACTTTTAAGTGCCACTATATATGTAGTGGTAGAGTCCTTTGCTTGAAGTCACAAAACAGTTTGCCTAGCTTTTAATTTGTGTGGATTGTGTCAGGGATCCTTCTTGCACAACTGCTGAGAGGCACTTGAGTGCCTATACAGGCAATCCCAGGATTACGAGCATTCCCTTAGTGAACATTCAAAGTTACGTGATAAGCGCCTCCTAGTGTTTACGAACAAGTCCCGAAACTACGAATGTTGCAGCACCAAGGCAGTTGTTCACCTTTACGAACAAGCGCAGAGGCTCTGCAACATTCACCCTGCCTATTCCCCTCCCCTCCTGCTCCAGGTCTTCTTAGGTACTAGGCCTCTGGATACTCACTTTGCGAAGATCTAGAGAGCCTTCGCTTTCTTGGCCTGTTTTGGCACTTTAGGCCTTTGGGGAGTATGCAGAGAATGGAGGCCTAAAGTACTGCAAGATTATGCGAGATCAGTAGCATGAGAGTTCACGCTATTGATCTCTTGTGGTCTCACGGTACTTTAGGCCTCTGTTCTCTGCAAATGGAGGCCTGGACGAGATCTGCAGCAAACAGCTTTCTTTGCGAATGGAGGGAAATGGCCTGAAACATTGAAGTTTTTCTTCCATTTGCAAAGCCTTTTGCCATCTTTGCAAAAAGCCTTTGCAGCCCAAAACAGAGCTGGTGGGCACAGGCCTCGTCTGGCATTTTGTAGCCCAAAACAGAGCTCCGGGGGGCAGGGGCGCTCCTCCAAAGCTCTGCTTTGGGCTGCAAAGTGCTGGACGAGGCCTGTGCATGCCAAAACGGACTTCCTGAGGGGTGCGTGTGGCTGAGAGGCTGCAGAGGAGACAGCTTGCTAGATCTTCGCATGGTAAGTTACCTGGTGTGGCAGGTTGGGGGTGGAGGGGAAGCAATTGTGGGGAGCATGAGGTATTTCAGTGTGTCAGGGAGGCCTTAGGTGGCCTTAAGCAGATGGCCTGGTCCATCACTAGGCCCTCCATGGCCTTCCCCACCCTGAAATACCTCATATGCACTTAACAAACTGCACATTCAATTAGTGAACACGTGGGCAAAGAAGGAGTGATCGCGTTCAAGGTACGAGATTCACTCCCACTAATCCTTGGGTTACAAATGTAATGGGCAGGCTCCATTGCATTTGTAACTGGAGGACTACCCATATTCTAGCTGGTCAATGAAAGAGATGCTTGCACTGAGGCTGGTAAGTTAACCTGAACTTTACTGGGCTATCTCATCTGCTACTCTTAATGGATGCCAATTGCATCCAATTCTTTTAACTCTCAAATAGTCCTTCTCTCTGAATTTGTATATGATCCTAAGCTAGGGGAACAATTTCTTTACCTTTTTCATTAATTTCTCTAGCTATGATTGCACTGTTGTTGTTTTTTCTTTTCCTTTTTGGAGTCTTTTTCCAAAGTTACTGAATTACTGTTTCCAATGGATATTGTGGTTTAAAAACAAAATAAAGCAAAACAATGAAATGTCTTTTTGCCAGTCCTGTCTTCCCCTTTCCATTCTTTTTGAATGCTTGAACTCCATTTTCTGCTGGCAATAAACAAAACCCCATAATTATTTTGTTATTGGTTTGGTTTTCCTCAAAAAACAACAATTCAGCACTAGATGTTAATTATGATAGTCCCGGAAATTATGCACCATGGAGATGCGGATCCATTTGTTAAGGTTGCAGTTACCAAAGACTGAAACCAAAGGATATTTTTCTGACTCAGCGGACAATAAGGAAAAACAAAACAAAACAAAGTTAGTGCCGGCGTAAGCCGTGGGCCTTCCCTGCTAATAATGTGAAGCACTCAAGCCATTATTAGCTTAATGGTTTAATTTAATAGATCTTTCCTGGAGGTAGAATTTATTGTGCAAACAGTTAGAAAAAGTAAAGTTAATAATAGCCTGGACTGCAGAACTTGTTAGAGGGACTGATCTTCAGCGTTAATTACACTTTGAATTTTAAGGAACACTTCTTGCTTATTTCGCAACCCTAGTGTGGATGTTTGGCATTTCATTTACATAAGCCACACTTTCTGAAAACGCATCAGAAAAAGCTGGAGCTCCAAGCAGCCCAGGTTAGAATTCGTTTGTCCCCAATTATATTTGTGCAGCATAATGTGATAATAACCAGTCAGTGAAGAAACAAAACACCTGCCAAAGCTATTAAAGCTTGCTTAGAACATACTCACGCTGTGAATAAAAAACACAATGGCTGTGTTCACACTATGATTACCTATGGTTGTCTATGGTTAGATGGCTTTTCTTGGTTTGCCAGCACATTGAATTACAGGTAGTCCTTACTTAATGACTGCAGTTGAGACTGCAACTCTATTGCTATGTGACATGGTCACATGTGTGACAGCAATTTGTTATTTTGCTGCCAGCTTTCTTATTGACTTTGCTTGTCAGGAGCTGGTTGTGAAGCTCAAAAATGGCAGCCAGGTAACTGCAGGATTCTGCACTGGTCATAAATGAGAACAGGTTGAAAAGCACCCAAATGTGATAACTTTTTCAGTGCTGTCATAACTTCAAACAGTTGCTAAACAGGATAGTCATTATCTTGGAACTACAGTCCTAGGGATATTTGAGACAATAGGCAAATTGATTGGGGTTTGCAAATGAGGGATATAGGAGAATGTACAAAGATTTGTGGGGCAAGGAGCACAGCTGCCCTGAGTGCAGCCAGGTGATGCCATTGGCATAGAGAAAGTTTTAGTTACTAATCTGCTCCTCCAAAAGCATGACTCTGCCCGTTACTAACACATTATCCAAAACTGAAAAGTGCGACATTAATTTGCACAGCAGAGCAGGGATTGACAGATCATATGGCTTCCAAGGGTTTCTTCTGTTACATTTCCCTTTCTTTAACAATGTCTTTATGAATACATGAATTTATTCACAACAATAATGCATAATTCCATCAGTTTCATTAGGGCATTGAGCCAGGAATATTTTTAATCGTAGTTTGTTGAATAAAGCATTGTAGAATGACTCACACGGAATATTAAGTCATGATGTGTGAGGTCATATTGCATGGTATGGGGTTCTGTAAAAAAACCCACCGGTCTGAATTGAGAAGCTTCATTGTCTACATATGAATCTGGCCCCTTAATAGAGAAGTCCCAGGTTCTGCACATTCTAGCTGCCATCCCCCATTGCCTTCTCTGAGAAAACGATTAACTATCTGGGAGAATAGATTGCAGGCAAGAAAACAGCATCTAAAGCCTGCTGTGAGGAAGTTGTTGGTTGCGGTGTCAAGGTGACTGATAGTGCAATAAAAAGCCCCAGAAGAATGGCTGGAACAGTAGCATTTGAAGCTCTTGGGGGCTGGGAGAACATAGCAGCCATCACTTATTGAGTGTAACAGGGCTGTGAAAACAAGCAGGGCTTGGCAAGGGATGGAAATGCTGCTAGTTGTAAGAAGACTTTCTTATGTTCTCCTAATGTCAGGTTAGAAAATGAGCATCCGAGGTAAGGGCCCTTCTCCGCCATGGCCCTCAAGACTAGGAGTGAGGGAGTGGGATGGGGGCTGAAATTGTTACAACGATGGAGTGCAGAGGGGGAATTGTGCTGTGGGGTTATTGAGGCTGGAGAGCTAATAAAAATGCTCACAAACTCCCATTGAGAGGAAAAGAACTAAGAAGAAAGTAAATGCACAAACAGCCCCTTCAGTTTTGACTGATTGCATAGCTTCAAATACAACACTAAGCCCTAATGTTGGTTGATTGATCTTTGGATTGTTGCCGTGTTTCTCATCCTCAGCAGCTTTAGGATGTTTGGACTTCATCTCCCAGAATTCCACAGCCAGCAAGAAGCAGTCCAATCATCTTAAAGTTGCTGAGATTGAGATATACTGGTGTAGTATATTGTATGCAGTGGTGGTATTCAACCGGTTCACACCACTTCGGCCGAACCGGTTGTTAAATTGCTGGCTGGCCCCATCCCGCCCCTCACTACCCCATCCACCTTGACCGATGCCTACAGTCATGTCTGTGGCATAGCTGCTTCTGCTCTCTGGTTCCCTTGCTTGCCTCGACCGCAGCCCCTGTAGCCCATCTGATCTCTGCCTGGTGAGCCTTCCTCCCTTAGTTGCCCCGCATGCAACCCAGCCCGCTTGCCTGCCTTTTCCGCAACCTACCTGATCTCTGCATGGGCGACTGGGCAAGTGGCTGACACTTGGCTTCCAGCGCTAGAGAGGGCAGGGAAGAAAAGCAGCCGGACTGCCACTCGCTTTCATTGGGGCACGTGGAGTGAGATGGAGCTCCTCTTGCTGCCTCTTCTCCACCCCCTCACCAGGCATGGCAGAGCTTCCTGCCCCTCACTTTCACTGTAATTTGGGAGTGTGGCAGGTGGGGAGAGGTGGGGCGGGGGAGGAAGGGTATTCCAGACTCCTGGGCTTACTGGCTTCTTCCTGGCAGCTCTTGCTCTGCCTTTTGGTGTCAGCGGTCAAAGACGAGGTTTTTGTGGGCAGCAGAGTTTGCTGGCACCGGCCAGATGCCCTCGCGTCCCCCAAGCATGATTTCCAGCTCCATCGCGTTTCTCTGTTGTGTTTCTCGCCATCGTGTGCAGGAAAACAAAAGTTTCTGGGACTAAAAATAATCTTCAATCAATCAATTTCAATTTCTCGCGAAAGAAAAAAATCTCACAAAGTTGGAATCAATTGAATTTTATTTTTTTTTTAGTCCCACAAACTTTTGTTTTCCTGCACATGATAGCAAAAAATGCAATGGAGCTGGAAATCAGATAGACAAAGCAATGCTTGGGGGAAGCGAGAGCATCTGGGTGGTGGTGGGTGGGGCAAGCGGCAGAATCGCTGTGGAAAAAAAATGAACCCACCTGTTATAGCCAGGACCATCCCCATTAAACAAGCAGCAGCCGCAATGGCTCCATTGCGCCATGCCTCCTCCTGCTGGGAAGCATGCACTGCCATGTGTGGCCTTTCCTCAAATGGGCTGTCTGTGTGCACATGGGGTGCTTGGAGAGAGAGAGATCAAGAGAGCTCTCCAGCCTCTGTTTTTGTGTGAGTGTGTGTGTGTGTGAGAGAGAAGGAGGGAGTGATCCATGCTTCAGCCGAGGCACCCAAACTTCTGGCAGCAGTGGGGGTGGCTTCTGAGCAGCATGATCCCCCCTCCCCAGTCAGCCAGCTCCACCTGACCTACTCCCTGAGTCTCTCCCTTCTCCTCCCTCCCCCACTCAAGCGGTGGTAGGCTCTGCAAGACAACAGGGCCTCTCATTTTTCCCACGGCATGGCGTCCACTTGCTTCCTCTGATTGTCTGCTTGCAAGTGGCAATCTTCTCTGCTTCTCTTGGGATCCTGGTGTGGGCGCCATGCATCGCTTGTTGGGGCTGAGCAGGGAAGCCGCTGTCACGCCACTCCCCCTCACTTCCTCGCCTGTCTGGCCACCAGCAAAGATCAAGCAGTGGCAGGGTTTGCAGGAATCATTCCTGCCCCAGCGCAGCAAATTCCGGCAGGCTGGATGCAGGTGTGAAGGGCCTGGCCCCACAGTGCTTCTTCGCTCAGTTAAAAACTTCGTTCACCCTTCCGGAGTTTACTGCGCCAGGGCAGGAATGATTCCCGTGGACCCCGCTGCTGCTTGAGCAGGGAGGATGACACTGAGGAGGAGAAAAGCTGTGAGGTTTTGCACCAGGTGGCTGGCCCTGCAGTGGCGGCTTGAATGGCCTGACTAAAGTTGTGCTTGCCATGAATCACCAATGTTGGTCTTGATGACTTTGGTGAAACTCTTTTTGATGCCCTTCTGCAAAGGGGCCTCGGCTGCAGCATTGTTCCAAGCTGGGCTGGCTACTCCATCCCCACCGGCGGCTGGGCGATGCTGCTTGGGGCATTGAGCGGCTGTCAGCCGCATGGCTCTTTGCCAGTGGCCAGCCAGGAGAGGAAGCACATGGTCTCGGCTCTGCACTAGGGGAGGCGAGGGAGAGTGGCATGACAGTGGCTTCCTTGCTCAGCCCCAACAAGTGATGCATGGTGCCTGCACCAGGTCCTGAGAGAAGCAGAGAAGATTGCCGCTTGCAAGTAGATAAGCAGAGAAGCAAGCGTATGCTGCGCTGTGGGAAAAATGAGAAGCCCTGTTGTCCCACAGAGCCTGCCACCGCTTGAGTGTGTGGGGGAGGAGAATGGCAAGACTCAGGGAGTAGGGTCAGCTGGAGCTGGCTGACTGGAGAGGGGGGGGATCATGCTGCTCAGAAGTCACCCCTGCTGCTGCCTCCCTCCCCACACAGAGAGAGGTTCGAGAGCTGGGAGGGGAGGGGCCAGGCGAGGTGCCCCTTGACTTGAGTGACAGTGAGTTGGCCATGCCCACCCAGTCACATGACCACCACCACCCCAGCCAGTCAGAGCAGAGAACCGGTTGTTAATTTTTTTGAATCCTACCACTGGTTGTATGTACTCAGCTAGTGGGTACAGTTTATTCATTAATGTGTTTACATTGAGAAAGCCCAACCCTACAAATTAGACCTGCTTTACAGTTCTGGCTGGACAACCAAACTTACCTAGTTATTCTTCTTTTCTTTAAAACAACACCAATGTTTAGCCAAAGGCAGTAAACTAATAGACAAAGCAACTGTTTCTATCATATTGCACAAACCATATGTTTGTGCAATATGGTTCACACATTGCACAAACTCAGCCCTTATAGTTTATAAAGCTGGAGACTTAAAGGATTGCATACAATTTGTTAATTGTGATTTATTCTATAAATAATATTTAACCAGACCACAGCTTATTGTAAAATCCAGACAAAGGTGTACAGTATCAAAACTTTCTAATCTTTGAATTCCTGGAAACTACTATTTCTAAATTGTATTATTCATTCTTATCCACAAAGTGGAGCACAGTAGTTTATTAAGGCCCTTGTCTCTTATTCCAATCTGGAGTGGGGATAAATACAAAATTTCCTTCTATTGTGTTTCTATTTCATGCTTTTGAATGCATTATGATTACATTCAGCATAGAGAAACAGGAGTAGCACAAGGAAAATAAGTCAGACAATTGAAATCTGTGCGTTTCAGAGTCAGGAACCCTCCCCCCCCATGTCAACAATGTTAATCATGGTTTAATTCATACAACTGAATTGGCTGTGCATGTGCAGTATTAAGGCATTAACAAACCACAATACTAGTTTTACGTAGGTCCCTAAGCAAAACCAAGCAAACTTAGTTTATGCAAACCCAAGGCTGAATTGAGATTTCTGACTCAAGTCATCTGAAGAGCTTGAACTTTCCCTTGTCTCAACATTACATTAGTACCTTGGAAGCCTGTATCAGAACAGCTTATCCTGTTGGGTGGAAGTCACTATTGTAATCCCCTCTTCCTGAAGCCCTCTTGGTTATCATATGCTGGATCTGGATCCTATTTAGAGGTGGTTCCTGCTACTACCACCTATCTTCTCAACTGGCATACTCCCCAATCCCATTTGTTCAGGTCTGTGACAAAAGGCTTGTTTTTTTTGTAGAAAGCTACAAACTTTCTACAAAATATTGGAGAGTTATTGCTGTTTTTTAAAAAAATACACTATATATATATTGGGGGGAGTCCAATAGATCTTGTATAAAGCTTGAGCTTTGATTGAAAACTGATAGACTCAATTGTTCTCACTTGTACCGAGAAATAAAACCAATTAGACTTTAACTCAGCACTACACACATGCACACACACAGAGCGAAATCTAAGGCAAACATGTGGTTTGATGCGTTACCAGTTTCTTCAAAGGTATTATCCAAAACCTCTATTGCTCTGCTTTACTTTTTTTAGACTTTCCATTTTTTGGCGGTTAATATTAAGGCTGCTGGGTAGAGCAACTTTAATCTTCGTTAGTAAAGCCCAGTTCATAGCCTCTGGCATTCTGCTTCTGAGTTGCAAATATCTACAGATTTTCTCTATGTCCCAGAAGGGAAGGTGCTTATGTATACATGACAGAGAATCACCTCTTCCTCATGGGAATGTGTATTCAGCCTGAGCCAGTTTGCCATGGAAGCCACATCCACAACAAGGGCTAAAGTCTGGCTCCCCTGAGATTCAAATTAAAAATGATGCTGGGGTTCTATGGGAAGGATTCCTGGTGTATTTTAAAATACTTCTGGGTGGAAATGCCAGTGCTGAGCATCATGCTTAGTTGTTCCACGTATATTACAAATAAGAACAAAATATGTTAACAGCAACAATGGGACAGGCTACAGTTTGTTTGTTTTTACATGAAGGCAGTGATGTTAGAGGCTACTTTCAGTGGTGAAATCTAAATTTTATCACCACCGGTTCTATGGGCGTGGGTTGGTAGGTGTGGCTTGGCGGGAGGGTCATGTGACTGAGTAGGCATGGCCAACTCGACGTCACTCACGGCAAAGTGGGGCAGCACCGGGCAGGCTTCCGCACATGTGCATGGCTGAAGCCACGCGGCGAGGCTCGACAGAGCAGCCTTTTGGGGCCTGCTCTGCTCCATCGCTGCTCTCCGGGGCAGTGGCTGCTTCTCTCTGCGGTGCTGCTGCTCTTGCTGGGAGAGCGTCTTGTACAATTTAACAGCTATGAGCCACCGCTTTCCTCTAAGTCCCATCCAGAAAGCATTGCGGCACAGAGAAGCAGCAGCCATGTTGATTGCTGTTTCTCTCAGCCGCAGCGCTTTCCGGATGGGACTTAAAGGACCCAAAGCGATGGTTCACAGCTGCTAAATCGCACAAGATGCTCTCCCAGCAAGAGCAACAGCGGAGAGAAGCAGCTGCTGACCCGGAGAGCACATGGAGCATTTCCGCAAGCGACTGAGGCTCGGCAAAGGATGGAAGAAGCAGCTGCAAGATCTCCGCAGCAGTTTCCAGATGGATCTTCTTAAAAATAAGAAGAACCGTCCAGTCTGTTCCCAAATAGCTTCAGCCCTCCTGTGCCCAGCCCCCCCTGTGGCCCTTTGGCCTAGTGCGGCAGGCAGCAGGCTGAATAAATTTCTTCCGCCCGGGGGGGGGGCGTAGTTTGAGGCAAGAGGGGATGTAGTTTGAGGCCAGAGGGGATGTAGTTTGAGGCCAGAGGGGGGCAGTGGCATGCGGGCGGAGGCTCCAGATGGAGCAAGTCCTGAGCCAGGGAATGGCGCGTTTCCTGACCCGGCCTAGGTGAAGGGTGATTGGGCGGAGGCTCTGGAGCAAGGCCAAGGAATGGCATGTCCCTGGGTCCCGACCCGAGGTGAAGGGTGAGTGGGCAGCATGCTTACCTTTGGTGAGCAGAGTGGGCGAGGTGCGGAAGTGAGGCGCGTGGCGAAGGCAAGATATATAGGGAGGGGTGGGGCGGGGCAAGTGAGCAGGCGGGGCGAGTGGTGAGCGGGCAAGTGGGGGTGAGCAGCGAGCTGGTGTGCGGGGGTGGGGCCAGCCAGAGGTGGCATTTGCTGGTTCTCTGAACTACTCAAAATTTCTGCCACTGGTACGCCCGAACCTGTCTGAACCAGCTAGATTTCACCTCTGCTATCTTTTCTCAATATCGTTAACTTAAATTTATATATTTGATTTATATCCTACCTTTGTACATGAGCAAAAGGAAGTACTTCCTCTCATAATTTCTCCACAACAACTCTTTGAGAGGTCGATAGGCTTAAACCGGAGATGGGGAACTATGGTCCCTTTATGATTTGTGGGCTTCAACTCTCAGAATTCCTGAGCCATGCTAGTTCAGGAATTCTGGGAGTTGAAGTCCACAACTCATAAAAGAGCCATAGTTCCCCATGCCTGGCTTACATGGAGTGACTAATCCAGAGCTGCCCCAATGATCTGGAGCTGAGCACACATCTGGGTCCTCTCACTCTAGTCTAACACTTTAATTGCTACATTACAAGGACTTTTACCAAATGACTTCCAGAATTATTTGCATGGTAGAGTAAAACCTCTGGGTACTATCTGATATAGCACATGCATACATGCACACAATTTTAAAACTGCTTTTATTTGTAATTATTTTATTTGTAAAAGAGCTGTGGACATCATGGTCAAACTCTGGCTAAGAGCAATTGCATCAGCACACACCTCCCTTTTGCATTTTGCAGAGGAGCCAAATGGATGGCTGGGAGCAACTCCAGCTCCAAGTAGATGCCTAATCTCTTGACCCAGATTGTGATTTCTTTTCCCCAAAGCTTTAGATTATATTATTTCCTCTTGTTCAAAGGTAAGGCTTGTGTTAGTAGATGCTTCATTGTGTCTTGTTTTAGAGACATGCCAAATTGCTTCTGGGTAACTGCAGCTGTGAGATGTGTTCTGCTGAAGATGGACCAGCTGCAAAAAGCCATCAGAACTAAAAAGGAGAATCCCCTAATCTTTGCAAAGCTACCAATCCACTGGTTCTTGGTTTTCAGCATAGTGCCTGATTGTAAAAAAAAAACAAAAAACAAGAATCCCTCTGATTAGTATTGGGGTCTGCAGCTCCCAGCCTGAGAAACCACAGGAGCTTGCAATGCTCATCTTTCAGTTACAGCTGCTTTTTCTTACCTATCTTATTAACACTGCTCTTCTTTAAGCATCTTTCCTATATAATCTAAGCATCTTCTGACCTTCCGCTGACACTTATTGGTGATTTGGAGGTAGGGGATGTTCAATCAGCCTGATCATTATTGCACTGCTCTCTCCTGGTGAACATCACCGGGGACGGTAGGGAAAAAAAACACTGCTTGAAAGATTTTGCTAATGCACTCAGGAAACCATGTGGCTTGAGATGTTTTATGGTGGGTTGCCAACAAGATACCAGACAGCACTTTTAGAATGGAAGGCTTGTAAATCATAACCATTGTAAGGAATGTTCTTATCTCCCAAATACTCCCCAGGCATTTGTTTGCTACAGTGTTCTGGTGTAGGATGGCACTGTTATTAATTAGTATTAAAACTTGTAAAACAACTTCCTGTGTCCATCCATCCTTATTTTTCCAGCAACAGTTCCATGAAGTAGGTTGTTTATTCCTTTTAAAAACAAACCAACAAACCAAGATGTAAGTCCAGTCATATATTTTCAAAGCTCATTTCTTCAGACTGCGAAAGGAGGATAACTGAAAAAACACCCCCTCTGTTGGGAACAAGGTCTAAGCTAGCCTTCTGTGGTTCATGGCTTGGTATTTTTCTATGTGCGGAGAATTTTTACGCATGATGGAGTGTTCAGTCATGAATCTCTCTATTTTCTGTCACTACCACCACCTGTGATGTGGTATAACCATGAAAGAGGCTTTTCCCCCCCATCTCTTGTATATCACAATGGAGTCCCAGGAATACAGGACCATGAGTTATTGGCAACAAAGGCATGTTTTTAGTTGTATTCTCTCCCTGTTGCCCACAAAAGAAACCCTCTTACACTTCGATCTACCTTTTGTCTTGATCTTGTCACAATGATTATTTTTCTACCTTTCTAATAGCAGCAATGATGTGGGTCTGAAACAACTTGTGTCCATTTAGTAGGTAGCTAAGATATCCTAGATTTCTTTTCACTATCTGGCAATTCTGGATTTGTAGTCCATGCCTGGAGACACCAAGCTGAGGAAAAATTAAAGCAATTGAAATGTTATCATTTTGGCTTCAAGTTCGAACTTCTTGTCATATTTAATTTGCCGTCTGTACCTGCTTGGTAAGCAGTCATCTTAGGTTTCTTCACTTATCTTGTTTAAATGTAGCATCTGAAAAGATCCCCAAACTGCCTTTGCCCTAAATAACTAATAACATTTAACAGATGGAAGCAATGTAATCATGCCCTCCTAATTCAACACAGGCTTGTAGCCAGATGAAATGAGTCTTGCATTTTCCAAGTTTTCCCTTGGAAACTGGTGGAATTAAATTAGTCATTATTAACTTGTTGGGACTATTAGGACAATCCTACAAAAGGGGGGAAGGATAAAGTAGCAGCTTGTTTGCAGCTTCCCAGTCTGCCAAGTCACACTGGCTTGGGGACAATTTTACTTTTCTTTCTCTCTATCAGTTTTGTTTTCATTTCAATGGTAGAGAAAATGTTTGTGCCAGCTGCAAACTGCAAAGAGTTTTGGAACTAAGACTGCCTCCATTTATCACAAGAGCATCCCATTTTAGTGCCAGGGACTTACTTGGCAGACAAATAGCGGGGCTGCTGAGACAGTTTCTCTCCCAGCATGAGTGCTTCTTTTCTATACAGATAGTCCTTGCTTACCGACCATTTGTTATGACTTTTCAAAGCTATAATGGTTCTGAAAAATAATTTTCCGGCCATTTACAACCTCCACAGCATCCTTCAATAATGTGAATGCCATTACAGAGTGCTGTGAAGCACTAAGAAGTGGTATATAAGTCTAAGTGCTATTGCTATTACAGTCAAAATGCATTGTGCCTTAACTGTGGTTTTTGCTTCCCCCCCCCCACAAGACCAGAGAGATTGGAGAAGATAGGATTGCAAGAGAATAAGCAGTTTCTCTTCTACATATCAAAGGGAAAGTGATCATGCTGGCAGCAGGAAAGGGTCAGACAAAAGAGAGATTGCCTGTAGAAATTGCTTGCTTTTTTTCTCTCTTCCCTTGCTCAGTGGAGAGATTGGAGAGAAAAAATTAAAGAGTAATGTAAGCTGGATAGAACAATGCAAACTAATACAAAAAACACCAAAAATAGAAGGATTTCCCCTTCAATTACAACAAATATAAACAATTTTAATAACTTACCTCTTAAAATATAACAAATGATCATTTCTTCTCATATCCCATCTATTAAGATTAACAATACCAGATTAATAGTATATCTTTTAACCTTGGCCAAGTTAACCATCCTTGTATTCCTTTGTTTTACTTTTAACAATCTTGAGCTTTAGTCTCTTCAAACAATGTGCTAGAATTGGATATTTTTGTTCCATTTCACAAACTTCTTCAAAGCTTTAACAAGCCTGTTTTATAAATCTAATACAACAACATTATCTGGCTCACTCTTTTGGTTTGTTATTTATGTTATCCCTTTTAATTAAGGTATTGGCTGTCCTTTTAAAATCCACTTTTAAATCTGTCTCAATCTTGTCTGATAAAACTTGTTCTTCTTCATAACACTTTTTAAGCAATCTATTGATAGAGGCAGACATTCTTAGAATTAAGCTCTGAGTCCATTGATCAAAAATATTCTTCAATATGTCTGAAATAAAAATATATCCAGTGTTAAACTATTTTGCTTCATTCTGCATTTGTATTTGTAAGTAGAATTTCAGTGTTCTTCTCCTTCAATTGTAATCTTTAGTTCCTTCTAGTTCCCCCTAGTGTCCAATTTTTAAAGTCTTCAAAAGCATTTCACCATGGGAAGGATTCTGTATAATTAATTCCAAAATCTTATTTCAAGTTTACCATGCCCTTTATTCCATGTGTAATTTTCTAAAATCAATGTTTTAATCACCTTTTTGCTATTTATTAAAAAAAAAATTTTTTTTTTTTAAAAAAGGTCCCTAATCTTGTATTTAAAACCTTTTTTTTAAGAATTGAAGAAAGCACTTAGGTGCTATAAATTCAAAGGTTCCTAATAGCTGAAAAGCAGTTAACAATTTCCAAAAAATATTAGAAAAGGAAGTATGTGAACTAAGGACTCACAAAGGTGCTGGGTTTGAGCAAGGTGGCTATTGTCTCGTTTCACAGAGCTCTAAACCTGATCTTCTGGTTTCCTTATTAGAGCAATTGGCTGGAGTACTTGTGGGCAACCTCAAGTACTCTCCTTGTCTAGAGAGGAGCTATTGAAGAGCTGGTCTATTCACTAGCTCTTCATTCTGCAATGATTAGCAGTTCCACTTTTCACAGGGCTGTCTTCAGTTTGTCATTTCTTCCCTGGAAGACAGGCACCTGAGCATTTCAAAAGATGGGGTAGTGGTTGGAAAGGGAACAAAAGTGGAAGGTGTGAAACTTATTAATCTTGTTTCTTTCTGGCCAGAAAGCACAGTTGTGGTCAGGTAATTTCTTACTTAGTGACTGCTTTGCTTAGCAATGAAGTTGCTGATCCAGTTCGGGGACTCTCTGTAATCTCTCCCAAGTAGCAGATTTGGGGGTTAAGACTGCTCTAGGAATAATATCTAGTGTAGTCAAGAAACAATGTATTTCTAGTTCTAGTTGTGTTTACTCTTGAGTAAATCAATCCCTAGGCATTTTGAACTATCAAAATGGCAAATCTGGCTTTGAGAAATTATTTCCATTTTGAAAAAAAGGAAAAAAAAATCAATATATGCAGCACACCATGAGTTTAGACTCAGCAAATTATTTGCTCTTGTTGCAAGAGGAATAGAGGGAATGCTTAGCAAATTCTAATTCACTTTTGCAGAAGGCAATACTGCTTTGTTTTCCAGGAATAAAAGCAGAAACTATAAAATACCTATAATGGTTTCTTTCTTGCCTCTCCCCTCAACCTTGGAGCAGCAGATACTATTTAAGTAGGATAGTTTAGAGTGATTGGCATATAATGATAGAAGATAAAATAATATGTGGTTGCCAATTAAATCTGGATGCTTACAGTCATGCTATGCAATGCATCTCTTCAGGATAGAGATGGCAACCACAACCTAAAAATCACATCCATTGACAGAGATGGTTTGGCTTTCTTCTTCCTAACCTCCTTTCCTCTTTTCCTCCTTCTGCTGGCTAGAAATACTGTAGGAGCCAGTTTTCACACATTCAGTTTTATTTATAAAATTCATAGCTCACCTTTATGAAAATAACTTCTCATAACAGGGGTGGGCTGCTGGGGGTTTGCGGGGGTTTGGGTGGACCATTAGCAAAGATTCTGCGGGGTTCGCTGAGCCCCAAATCTCACTTCTGGCTGGCCCTGCCCACCCCATCTGGAATCTCCACGCAGCCCGTTGTGGATGCAGATAAGTTCAGGGCACGTGTGGAGGCTCGGGGAGGGTGAAAAACGGGCTTCCCGGAAGTTTGGGAAAATTATGGAAACTAACCTGTTTCCAGCCTCCAGAGAGCCTCCGGAGCTGGGGGTGGGGAGGCTGTTTTCATCTTCCCGGAGGCTTGAGGAAAGGCTCTGGACCCCGGGGAGGGTGAAAATGCCCTCGCTGCTGTGGTGTGGGAGGCTGACTAGGCCACGCCCATGCCCACCCAGCAACTGGGCAGCGAACCCATTGCTGAAATTTTTGAATCCCACCCCTGCATAATAAGCCATTTATATTGCTTAAAAGCAGTTACAAGTAAATAGAATAAAAACAGTGTAGTACAACTCCAAATGACAGGTTAAAACTGTATACAAATACACAGACACCCAATTTTCCCCTTCCAGAGTAAGCAATACGGTATTATATAAAGTGCCAAAAGAAGAGTAAGACAAGGGTTTTTAAACTGCCATATCCTACAACAATGGATGAATTTGGGTGAGCTCCCTCTGGTCTAGCACCGAGCCTGCATGCGTGCCTCAGGCAGCCCAAGTGTACAGGCCAGCTGTTGTGAGGAATTGTTTTGGGTTTTTTTGTTTTTGCAGCAGGCTAGACACTTCAATGGTCTAGAATGAGAATGAAGGCTAAGCATAGGACCTAAAGTGTTGCTTCACACAATATAAAAAAACCAAGGAAGAGCTGCCCTTGGAAGGGGAGTAGGTAATCACCTTTATGCTAGCCAGGCCACCATGGGCAATGGTCAGGAGGATATTAAGCGTCCTGTAAAATCTGTTAACTAAAAGGGTAAAGTTTGTGGAGGAGCCACGGTGCCTGGATCCCAGGCATGGTTCAGTCCAGCACCAGCAGGAAAGGTTTGCCTACCTTCAGGCACAGCAGACCAGAATACAACCTCCCTCATTGGATCATCACCTTCTGTTGGCTTGGGAACACCCGAAATGCCTGAGGTAAGGAATACTAAATAAAGGAAATGAAAAGCTTGAAATAAAAAAAGGAGATAAACTCTATCTACCTTTTTGGTACAGAGAGAGGGCTGTAGATTGTATCACCAAAAGGGTGGTGGTATCACTGAGAAGGACTCAGACAAAGTTCTCATTTCTGTTTCTCCTCTTGCGAAAGGCTTAAGGGTGGAATGGGAATGAATGATCTGACCTCTTTCTATGTTTAAAAGTTCTACTGTCACCGCCCCCAGGTCCAAAATTATGTAATCAGAGTTAGCAACAAAATGGTCAAATTTCTGCTAAAACTTTTATATCAACACCTGCACCTCTCTCTATCCTCTTTCTGTGTTTGAAATCGTCCTTGCCTCCATCTTGTCCAACTTCATGTTTTGCTTTTTGTTCTTTAAACTCCTTTTGAAGAACTCATCAGATCCATTCAATCACATGACTTTCTCAGCCTTCCTCTTCCTCTTAAACTCATTTATCTTTCTTCTTGTATTGTTCTGTGATTTAGTTCTCACCCATTCTTTCTATATGACCAAACTATCTCAAAATATTGTTTTCACATTGGTCATTATTTATATTCACACACACTTTAAATATCTTATTCCATCTGCATTCAACTTCCTTTGTTTCTCCTGACATACCCAATTCTCATTTTTATATAACAAAGTGGAAAGGAGTATGCTCTTATACACAACCAATTTCCCTGCTTTGGACAGCTATTCTTATAACTACTATTCATCACTTTTCTACAAACATTTGCATATCTTTAAATTTCTCCATGTATCCCCTGGTTTTAGTGAATGTTCTACAAAAGGACACAATTTCATTAACTTTCTCTAGTTTGCTACCTTTCATGGTTAACACAGTTATCACTTCATCTTTCCTACGAAATTACAATTATCTTGGTCTTTGATACGATTTGAATGAAGGTTGGTTTGATCTTGTGGAGAAGAGTCAATAAACACATGCAGGGAAATTAAGGTGTAGGTTTAATTATGAACAACAGATATAAAAAAAATAAAGCAAATACGAATTTGCCATTCAGTGCTATGGGTGCATGTGAAAGTAGAAATTCATAGGTTGGTAATGGTTGAATGCTATCTTGCAATAAATGGTGATAATGGCTAAAAACAGGGACACATTTTAGGAAAAGGTATGCAACATTCTGTGTGAATGAAATATTTGAATGGCTGGTTGGAACAAGGCAAGAGAGTATAGTAGAGCAATTAGGTTATTTGGATACATTAAAATGAATGAAAAATGTGCTCATTTGGTGAGCATCTGCTTAGAAAATCCGTATTGGCTTTGAATATGTGGTCTAAGCATAAATCTACTCATTTGTACACATGGACAAAGAATGAATCAAAAAAGACAATTCATTTGATTGTTTATGATGGAAAAGTGAGAGAATTATTGAATAATGCAAGAATATTGAGAGGTTTTGACCGTGAGGGAGACTTCTTTTGGAGGGGGGGGGGTTGATCATGTGGAGAATGGATGGGGGAGGGAAAAACAGAAAACAAAATAAGTAAAATAAATCAGATTAAAAGAAATAGAATATATTGGAAGCAGATAGGAAAGGAAAGTATAAACCTACTGTTGTTGTTTTTAAAAGTATTAAAAGACAGTTTATTCTCTCAACAATGAATGGATGGTGGATGTATAAAGAAAGAAGATGTGTAAGCTGTTCACAGCAGAGTGAAAATAATTATGTAACAGACTGCCAAGAAGTGTTTGAAGGTATACTAATAAGAAATATGAAAAATAATGTTTAGGGGGATGATCAAGTAAAAAAGCTCTGGAGAAGAAAAAAAATGCATAGGTAGCAATGATTGCTGCAAAATTGAGGATGAGGGAAAGATACTACAGAATGGGTATAGAGAAATGTGGTTGCAAGAATGTAGACAAAGGAAGAACAAACGGTGGAAATACAGTTACTTTTATGGGAATAAAATAGTTTTAAAGGAGGACTAAAAAAGGAAGTGAAGCAATTTCGAATAAAACTGAAGTAAGAGAATGCTGTAAGAAGATTTCTAGGGAAGTAATAGTGGTATATAAAAGAATGGGACTAAAATGATGGAAAGGAAGCAAACACTGCTGTGAGCATGATGCAGAATGCGGAAGCTGCGGGGGCTGATGGTGTGACTGAAAAAAATGTGAAAGGTGCAGGTCTGAAGACCGCAGCTGTGTCTGATAAATGGAAGAAAGGGAAAGATTGCATGAGTGAAGGCAAAAACTGCTAGTTTGCCATAGTACCATGGGAAGTGAATTCTGTACAAGAGGTAAGAGAGAGTAAAACTTGGGAGATATAGGGGGGCTTTAGTCTGAATATGGGGTGTATAGGCCAGATGTTTGCTCTTCAGCAGATGACTGGGAAACAAATGCATGAATGTGAAACCTTTTACATTTCTTGAGTGAATTTATTGCGCATTTCTTGAGTGAAAGAAAGGGTATGATAAAATGAACAAGCTTGAAATATGAATGTTTTGCTCTCAGTTGGATTGGAAGTTGGGTTACTGAATGAGTAAGAATAACATACGAGGAAAGAAGAGCACGTGTGAAAACAAATGGAACCCTTCGTGAATGGTTCAACATTGAGCGGACAGTAATAGTAGGATGCCCTAGTTCTAACTCCAGCCTTCCTTGCAGATAGTTTGGGGAAGGAGCTAGAACAACATATCTCACATTATCCTCCTATTGATGACAAGGTAAAGTACAATAAATTGATGGAGACTTGCTGAATGCCACTGTCAGAATGCAGAGTACTTCCTGAGACTGCTTTTCTATATTAGATTATATCTGAAGTCAGAATAATTTTTGTGGTTTTATAATCTGGAAAAATTTGTCAGGTGCATGTTTGTTAATATAGTTTTACGACTTGCAAATAGTTGTATCTTTTTTCTCACTTATGTACACCTATGGTGCCTGGTGTAAAACACAACTTGATGGGAGCGTTGTTCACCTATTCAGTCACTGTCCCTGTTTCACCACCTGCAGGGACATCATTTCAGCTTTCATTTCTAACAGAGTCACAGCGTTGGAACCGACCCTGGAGGTCTTCTAGTCCAACCCCCTGGTCAAGCAGGAGTCCCTATACAATTTGAGACAAGTGGATGTCCAGACTCTTAAAAGCCTTTAGTGATGGAGCACCCACAACTTCTGGAGGCATGCTGTTCCACTGGTTAATTGTTCTCACTGTTAAATGTTAATTTTTCTAACTGGTTACTTGTTCTGTGGCTGGAGTTCAGACATCAGGAGGCCAGAATGTGAACAATTCCTCTATAATGAAGCTCCTGTTCCTGAATATGTTTAGAGATCACACTGTCACAATGACAGACACAGGATTAAGCTATGTATAAGTATGCATTTGTTTTTGGTTTGGTGTGGGTATCAATTCATTCTATAACGATAAAAATCCATGGTTTATCATTTACACATCGCACTGAGCAAAAAAAAAAAAAGAAACAAGTTGCATAATCGCTAAGCAGAAGGTGCAAATATATGATTAGGTATTAAAACTGTCATCAAAGTGTGGCAATACAGAGCACCTCCTCCCAGTTTATATTCTGGAGGAATTACGAACAGAGGGATTTGGGAAGTGTGGGTGGAAAGGCAGATTGGACGGAAGGTCATACTCCCTAAAAAACCCTCCATATGTCAAAGGGACAGATGTGTGAGTATATATTTAGTGTTGGGAAAAGCAAGGAGGTCAGCTTAGACAGATGCACACACACACACAACTCTGCTGATCTTATACCCTTCCCACATTCTTCCTAGTCACTTTATCTTAAATATTTACAAATAAATATAGGAGAAAAATGGAAATGGTCTTGTGGTGGCAGCAAAAACAATAAAACCATCCTTGAAATAATGGGGTTACACTTTAATTTTGAAGAAAGCAAGGAAAATAAGGAGATCCCTTTTGGCAACAGGGGTTGTATGTGACAGAATCAGTTATAGGTTTTTAATTTCAAGAGGGCAAAATTTCCCTTTATTATGGTAGTACTGCATTTGTTGCTCTCTAAAAGGGAAGAATCTTCATTTTGAATCCCATAGTAAAAATACCCTCTGCAAATTATCACATAGGGAAAATGATAATTTTCCGTTTAAAATTAAAATATTGATGATTGTGTTGAAATGGTAAATAAATAACTGTGGCACATGCTCACTGACAAATCCCTGTAGCTCTGCAGTCACACATTAGCATGTCTTCAGTACTAATTACTTTTATTGCTTAATGTTTGCATTGGAAATACTTTTTAATTCCCATTTGCATATTTACGTTTTACAGGTCAAATTTTCATCTTTGTAGCAAGGAATGGTTAACAAAACACATAGTGATTAATCAAACTTTTTATTTGGTGCAATTAGGTGTTTTACAGCTATATCATGTACATACATATGTCTATCCCAATGGCTCTCAGAGTGTGCTCTGGGGATCCTGGGTGTCTCCAACGATATTTCAAGGGTCCATAAAGTCAAATAAATATTTTAAAAATTCTCAGTTTTAATTTCTAATACAGTAAATATTATAGATATAGCCCACATAAACCAATATTCTTTCCTCACTCATTTTTAAACAATGTAAAGAGGAGGTCCTGAGATTTAATTTTTGAGAACTGCTAATCTATCCCACTAGGCTGGATCAGGTGTTACACTTTGATCAAGGGATTATGTTCATCTTTACACCTTTTATTTGCTTATATTCAGTGGTGGGATTCAAAAATTTTGACTACTGGTTCTGTGGGTGTGGCTTATTGGTCATGTGACTGGGTGGACGTGGCCACCCTGCACCCCATTTTGGGCCTAGTAGATCTCCCTGCAGCAAAAATGGGCTGCAGGGGGCCCCACGCCGCAGCCCCCCATGCCCTGTTTTGGGCCTAGTGGGCCTCCCTAAAGCCCTCTGGGAGCCAAAACTGGGCACGAGGGGGCCAAGCCGCACCCACCTGCCCTCTGTTTCGGGCCTAGTGGGCCTCCCCAAGGCCCCCTGGGAGCCAAAATGGGGCACGTGGGAACTCCAAAAAGAGGTGGGGCCAGCCAGAATCTTTCCTACCAGTTCACTTCAACCAGTCCGAACCGGCTGAATCCCACCACTGCTTATATCTTATTTTCTTCAGTCCCACTTACAGTGTCAGTGTGGTAGGCACAAGTGAGCTTCTTAAACTACCTAGATACCTTCTGGTGTTGTCAGAGTAGTTTCGTATGGTATTAGCAATATAATCTGGGACATAATGGAGACCACTATCTCAGTGAAACGTTGAAGTGCAGAATAACCCAGGATTTTCTTCTGGAAGGTAGAGATTCTGAAAAAAAACCCAAACCAAGTCTAGCACCTGGAACTAGTGCAACGTTATACCCTAAAAATGTAACTTTGGATGGGTAAAAGCAAAGGAATGGTAACTTGATGGATCCCAGAAGCATGAGGCCTGAAACAGAATGTTTTTTTTTTTAAAAAAAGCTATTTTCCTAGATAATTTACAAGCTTACAAAAACATAAGCTCTCCAGCCAACCATGAAACACAAATGCCAAAATTAATCACTTAATGCCCTTTGCTTTAGAATTCAGCATGCAGTTTAAAATATAACAGAACATTTTAAATGGCTAAAGACTGGAGGATAAAAAAACAATATTTTGCATCCCAGTAACAAATGAAAAAAAGGAAGGTTAACATGTAAAGATTTGCAGGAGGGAATGAGGTAATGCTTAGAAGTTTTTAAATGTTCCTAGAACAGTTTTTGTCAAAAAACAAACTGATAAAAGTAATCAAAATGTTGGAAAAAATGGGGTTCTACAAGGAACTGAAAATAGCTAAAGTAATTAAACATGCACCTGCCTTTGCTGGTCTTTTTGGTATAAGCTACATAACCATAATTTCTTGAATTATGAAGATGAGCCTAAGAAACTGATATTCTCCAAATCTTTTCATATCATGTCAGAGCTGGGAATGATGTTACCTCATTAATTATGTTCATGCCACCAAGCATGATATATGGATTTGCTATATTATTTCCAAATCAAGCATTGCCCAGACTGATTTTCTTACTTTCAGCAAGGTATGTGGACCTTTTGCTCCTTAATGTAAAGTACCATTGGTTTTTGGAAGCAGTTTTCCTTTGGCATGTTTCACATTTATTATTAGATGAAGGGGATTTGGATAGTTTGAGGCTGTGCGAAGCTGAAGGGATGGTTAAGAACTGACATTTTAACAGGCTATGGGCATTTGGTGATCTTGCGTGGCTTGATATTTTTTCTCTGTATTTCCCTGCTATGCAGTTATTACTGTACTTGGTTTTCTAATGTTTGTCATCTGCTGTACACTGCCTTGAGACGAATTGAATTATGTTGTGACTGGATGTAGTCAGCCAGATGTTTAGACTGGATTTGGCATTTTTATTGAATTGTTATTACTATTATTCCAGAGCTTTATTAATCCCCGATGTCAATGTGTACAGAAGCAAGCTTTTCTTGGATTGTTTTATTTATTAAAATTTTATTAGATGACTTTTCTTACATGGTCTGGGCTTGCTGAACATAATATAAAAAAGGAAAACTTTATGTCTTTGCAGGAAATATTAGCAATTACTTTTTTAAAAGATAACAAGTTAGAATAATGTCCATAAATTGATAAATATCAATTCCTCTAAGCTGTTTGCCATTTCTAAAATGTCACTGTGCTATGTTGGAATTCAAGGCCATATAGCAGACCTGGATAGTGACAGTCCAAAATGTTTTTCTCTAAATATGGTTTTGGATTGTACTTGCACCATAACAGTACTCAAAATGATTGAAAACATCCAAAAGTGATTTGCTGGCTAACGGGAAAACATCTTTTACCTCTTACTGAATTAATCATGTATTTGTTTTCTACAGTTTGTAAGGTGAATAATGAACAATTTCTTCCAGGTTTGTTCAGCAACAAGCACATATTTATTTACTAAGTTCCCTCAAAGGATCGCAAAACAGAAAATACAAGTGCTGAATTCCAGCTCAACTCTAACGATTAAAAACCAACTCCAGAACTTGCAGAAACATGTGCATAGAGGCAGTATTTTTTAGTTGACAGACACAAAGTTTCTGAATTCTGAATTAAGGATGAACAAGAGACATTCTGGTGAGAGAAGAGTTCCCTGATAGTCTCCAGCCCAAGTCTGAAAGCTAGGAAGACTAAACCTCTGGTCCCAGTGACTGACCCAGATTGGATCAGTGAACAAAAGAATTTGAAAACATGCATGTATTATTATTATTATTATTATTATTATTATTTGAATTTATATACCGCCCCATTCCGAGGACTCGGGGCGGTTCACAA
>JANHFL010001671.1:40877-60281 GCA_032468155.1 Oxyrhabdium leporinum | reverse complement strand
CCTCCTCCTCCTCCTCCCCCTCCTCCTCTCATGACCTCCTGGCCGGCTGTGATGTGGCTGGGAGGGTGCACACACGAGGAGGGGGAGAGGGGTGAGGAGGAGGGAAGCCTCTGCCGCAGTTTGCGCTCGTTTCTCAGCCAGCCCGGATTTCCAAAAACTTGCTAAGAAGAAAGAAAAGAAGCTTCTCACTCTTTCGGAAAGCCCTGCGTGTTCTCTTTGGCGTTCTTCACTATCCCTTTTTCTTTCTTCTTTTTGGAAATCCAGGCTGGAGGGGAGGAGCAGCTCTGATGCTTCTGCTGCGCCCCCATGCCCCCAGCCATCCCTGCCCGCCTTCCTCAAAGTCATGGTGCATTTCAAAGGCAGCAGCTTGCGTCTGCAGGTGCCGAATAGTGTCCCACAGTGAGACCTGGGCCAGGCCTCTCTGCCATCGTTTGCCAATGGGGGCGTGTCTGCCGGGCCAGCCCCCCCCTGCTGGGCTTTTGTGCTCAGTGCTCGGCCAGGGGAAGGGAGCTCTTCCTCAGGATGTCCCCTTCTTTCTCTTGGCCCTGCTGATGAGGGAGGAGGAAAGTCACCGGAAGGAAGCCTCTGCCATGGCTTGTGTTCATTCAGTGCACTCACACACACATGCACTGACCTCGAGTGGGTGTGCGAGGTTCGGCATGGTCAGTCCCCTTTTCCCGCTGCCCTGAGCTTCTTAAAACTATGGCTGGGCGCTGCGGGCCCATCCCCCTTTCCGTTGTCCCATCCTCCTGGATTCCATTTCCACCCCGCCAGCCCTCATGTTAGTGAGGCCGGTGTCGGTCACCGCCGGGCCAGTGTCTCGGGGCAGAGAGCAGATTGTGCAGCTCCCCAAGTGATCGAGGCACACCCAGCACCAACAAGATCTGGAAGAAGTTCCAGCAAGAGTGAGGCGCCAGAGAATCAGCCCCGGCCGCTTCTCCATCCCCCGTCACCCTTACCTTCTCAGGCTAGGCAAGGAGTGACTGGGAGGGGAGGACAAGGGGTGGGCCAGCCAGTGATGGGACAGGGAGCCGCAGCAGCGGGCCCAAAGAGCTGCATGTGGCTCTAGAGCTGCGGGTTGCCAACATCTGGTCTACACAGTGCAGACTGTTGTTTATGTCACAAGACTAGAACGTTTCTACTCTTGTGAGTTTGGCTGAAGGAACTGGGTGTGGCCCATTTGATTTAATCTAGGCTTGCCCCCCTCTGGCCCAGATGTGCTGAAGGGACTCTGTAGTCTAGAGTTTCCTTCTGGGAGTATTTAAAACAGAAACTTATACCTTTAGGAGGATTGTGGTCCAATGACAAAGTTTGAATGGGGTGGAGTTATAAATCATGGGGGAGAGAAGATTTGAACAATACATTGGATCTTAAGTCTGCAGATAGGTGCCTGCCCTTCTTCAAGCTGTATCTGAACTTTTAGGCAAATGCTAAAAGAAAGGTTATAAGGGATCTTTGAGTGTCAGAATGGAACCCAAGTCTGTTTGAGAAAGAGGGCATAAGGGAAGTCTTCCCTACAATTTGTAAGGCTACCAAAGAATTGTTTGGGACAGGTTGAAGGGTGTAATTTTCTGAATGTTTTTGTAACATGCAACTTATGGTCTTTTGGAGATCTTTGAGCTCATTTTCACACTACCATAACTAACAGAGTTGTGCATGCTTCAAATTTAAAGTCACCAAGGTCTTTGATGCATGTGAGGAGGAATGCTCACCTTTTTACCTCCTTAATATAACTGCCTTTTTCTAGATGCTGTGGTTGGCCTTTACAACTGCTGCTCAGTGTTGGAAGAAAAGTCCACAGAACTAACTTTTTAAGCTAATTTGATCCAGTCTATTGAGACTCTTTCCCAATGTCCCCATTGACTCCTTCACTGCTAGGATAGAAAGAGCTGCAAGTTAGAAGAAGTGTCAACCTTCATGAAAGTCTCCAACCATCATGTTCTCCCATATCTTATCTTCTGTTTTGTTTTATGGAACTGACGCTAGTTACGAACTGCTGGAGAACAAAATCTAATAGCATTCTAATCTTATTTTGTTCTGTGAGTGCAGTAAAAATTTCTGAAGTTCTAGAAGCAGCTACTGTGGAAAATAGGCTGCTATACTAGATATGTTTTTGGTCTATTCCAGCAGGATTTCTAGTTTCAGAGACCTGTATTTTTACAGTTAGATTCAAGTTCATAACAGTTGCGATGCCAGATATTTTTCTATATTTAAAGTAGATGTTAAGTTGGCAGATATATATGTGCAACTGAGTTTGGAGGAAATGAATAGTTCTAAGCCAGGGGTGTCAAACTCATGTCATCACGTCATCGTCATGTGACGTATCGGGACTTTTTCCCCTTCGCTAAGCCAGGCATGGGCATGGCCAGCGCGTGACGCATCTGTCCCATGGGCCGGGAGTTTGACAGCCCTGATCTATGCAGTCATGAAGATTATTTAGTGGGATCACAGTCCTGAATCCTGTGTGGTTAATGTAGTTATTCAAAGGAAAATGAATTTTAAATGATTCCTCTCTTCTCCACAAACGGAAAATTAAGCAGATTTTCGTAATCTACAATGGTCACTCCATTTTAACAGTAAGTTACTTGGGGAAAAGAAAATGTCCTGTTCCCTCTTTCAATAAATTACATAGAGGGAAGTGATGTATAACAGTAATCGAGAAAGGAGACTTCTCTGTAGTGGCATATTGTGAGAGACTGTGGGAAGAAAATGGAAGAAAAGCAAATTTTGAGGGGAAGAGACAGCACAATTGGGATGTAAAAGTAGTGGGAAGCAACATTAGAAAATTATTTCACTTTAATGAATTCACTATGTATGGTTCTGCCTAAAATAGATAGTTCTCAACTTACAATGGATCATTTAGTGACCGTTCAAAGTTGCAACGGCACTGAAAAAAGTAACATGATCTTTTTTCACAGTTACAACCTTTCCAGCATCCCCATGATCATGTGATCAAAATTCAGATGCTTGGCAACTGGTTCATCTTTATAACGATTGCAGGGTCCCAAGGTCATATGATCACCTTTTGCGATCTTCTGATAAGCAAAGTCAATGGGGAAGCCATATTCACTTAACAACTGTGTTACTAATTTAACAACTGCAGTGATTCACTTAACAAATGTGGCATGAAAAGTTGTAAAATGGGGCAAAACTCACTTAACAAATTTCTCACTTAGCAACATCAATTCTGGGCTCAGTTGTGAGGACTACCTGTACTTTTAGAGTTTCCAAGATTATGTTTTTATCACAGTTTTAACATTACATATGCCTCCTTGAAAGTAATATGAACTTGTTTCCTTTGTTTGCTTCCCATGTGGGGCTCGACACATATTCTTGAATTCTTTGCCTGCTGTGACATTTGTGGTACACTTTAGAGTCTGTAAAAGTTTTACCTTGCCTATTTTGGATTGAGTTAATCAATCTTATATGTTTTGATTGTTGAATATTAAATAACACTTTTATCATCTTTCTTTGTTAATCTGAAAGTTAATGTGGCTACTTTATAAATTGCATAACACACGGCTGTTGTAAAATACTTGGTTCCTTAAAGCAGTTACCTTGCTTTCATATGTTCCAAAATGTATCTTCTGAACATTTTTGAAACATACTGAGTCCTAACATTCCATACTTTAGCTTCGACCTCTTACTGTACATACCTATGAAGTTGTTAATTAGTACCTAAATTAAAAGTAACAGGGAGATGTATGACAAATATATATTAATGTATCATTGATTCTGGTTCTCACAATATTGATGTCAGTGTAAGCAAAATAGTGAGGTCATTGCATGAAAGAGGTATCAGAACTCTTGGAAGTATCCCAGACCACGTAGAAATAGAAAAAAAAAGTAGGGAACAATATAGATAAGGGACAAATAGCCCACTGAACAGAGAGCTAATGCTTTGTTGCCACAGAATGCTTAATGTTTCTTTTGAAACAAGAACCTGGCAAACTATCTTGGAGATGGATTTGGTTGGCTGGAATAGGTAAACCCCATTGTGCAACTCTACGTTGTGTGACTAGAACTATTTCAATTTTTCTTTGTTAATGAATTGTCAGGGCCAAGCCCAGAGATGAGACAGTAAGATCCAATCAAGTTCAATCTTTTATTTGCTTACAACTAATGGACAGAATCTTGTCAAATTAAGGGTATAACTTTCTAATCTCCTGTGACACTTTAGAATGTTGAAATGTCTTTGAATATTAGTAGTTCGGGTTGGTAGTTATGTTGTTGGTTTCAGCTCCGAGCTTGGCGATTTCGTTGCAAATATTTCATCCCCATTCAAGGAGACATCTTCAGTGCATTTTGGATTGTTCTTGTCTGGGGGAGCACTGGCCTCAACAGATCACAAGAAATCGGACCACATCACATGCAGCTGTTCAAATCAACCGGAAACCAGACCATGATATCATCAGAAGACATCCCAACAACAACACCAGCACTAATTTACATCACACAGATGGTACTTAAAACCAAGGACTATGACTCAGCAACTACAGCCAGCCAATCACACTACCCGAAATCCGACCAGGAGTCAGAAAGGTATTTAAAGGCCAGCGCTCCCCCAGACCAGCACAATCCAAAGCACACTGAAGGTGTCTCCTTGAATGGGGACGAAACGTTTGCCACCAAATCGCCAAGCTCGGAGCTCAAACCAACAACACAACTTTAGGAGGTGGTTACCCTGAATCTCTTCGTGCTTCTCCCATCCGGCTCAGGCCTTGAGCTGTTTCTTAAACCTCTTTCTGTGAAGGCTCTGAGTTGGCAAAATACTCCTCCTCTGCTGCTGCAGGTGCACATTTCATCACATGAATATCTTTATTAAGACAAGAAATTGTCTACATTCAACTATAACTCTGTGTTTAAACAAAAATAGGTCTAATTTAGCTACTTTATGCTAGAGATGTACTTTTCAAATCTAGTTGTTGGGCAATGACAACATGCAATTTAGGAGCAGAATGTTTGAGTAGATTTAAATGTTCTCCCACTGATTTATGAATATTGCCAGTATTGTGTTTCTTTTTCCCTCAGGTTTTTGCAAATAACAAAAATTCCTGTGCCAGCATTTCTGTTCCACCCTTTTTGCAGTCTACTTCAAAACTATGGTGGTCTCAGAAGAGACTTAATCAACTTTTTTGTTCCATAGGTCAAAAAAGTGTAGTTCACTCATATTTCAGTGTTTTTCACTAATGCCATCATCATTGTCAAAACCAAATACTTTATTATGCAAATTATTAATTTTAGAAACATTAATATATATCAGTTTTACAAGGACCATTGATCAATAAAGCTAAGGTCTTGTTAGATTGTTTGATAATAAGGTATAATTAAAATACTCTTTGGGGGAAAAGGAAGTGAAGGACTAAATGTCTTGCTTAGAAAATGCTAATTGATAGTCTACAGTTCACAGTTGAAAACCATCTTAACTATCTCAGGTATTGAATTATTTTATCTATCCGTTTAGCAAAGTTGATTTGGAAAGATCTTACTTGTTATTTTATCTTTTCTCTCCAGGTGTCTCAGATAATTATGGTTGAAATAGCATGCTGCTATTTAGAAAAGATAATAGATTATATGGTTGCTATTTACTTGATTGTCTCGGTAATTTTATAGACTGTAGGAATATTATACATTGAAAGTACATTAATATTTCACAAATTTGGAGTGGCAAATGGCTTCTTGAAAATTGTGTATATAAACAAAAATCGTGGTATGTTGGGTCACGGGTAAATTGCTGCATTCGCTTTAAGACTGTTTCCATGTTTGCTTGCCTTATTTAATTGAACCAGTGATGGCGGACCCATGACACATGTCAAAGGCAACATGCCATGTTTTGGATGACATGCCAGCATTCCCCAGCAACAACTATTCTCAAAAGCATAGTCTGTTACCTTGTGATTTTTGGAGGTGCAAGAATGGGTTTGAGGTCTCTGGAACCTCCAAAAATCACATGAGAATGAGGTGTCCTTTCTCAAGTTTGTTGGCTGCAGAGGCTGCAGAAGAAGCTGCTTGAAGAACAAAGGCGTCGTGCTACTTGGAGTATCTCAGAGATGCTGCAGTGGCCTTTTCAATAGAAAGAGAACACTGCCTGAAGGTAATTAGCACACAGCAGATCCTGGGGAGCGCTTAGCTGTGGAGTAATCACACCATTCCCCAAGGCTCATCGGGAACCACGAGGTGGCCTTTTGGAACAACAGCAGTTGTACTAGGGATGAAGTCGAGGCCTTGACTTCTACTTCAGGCCCAGCCTCAGTGTTCCTGCTGAGCTGGGTGTTATTGTTGGGGTGGCCTAGATAAAAGGAAAATAGAAAATTGTTTCTCTTGTTTGGGGGAGTATCTGTGACAAGTTAGGCATTTTCTGAATTGTTGACACGCTGAGCCTAAAGGGTCTACCATTACCATTACCATAGTTCCCTTAATCCAGTTTTTTGGGTTTGCATGGATATACTGTGAACAATAAGCTAACTATATGACCTGGATTCACACAACATGCAAGCCCAAAGGGTACTTGACTAATTTGTGGTTCAGTGCATTGAATGACCACAACCTAAATAAATCTTATTATATATGTTCATCAAATGGTGTTTCACATTTTTGCACTTCCTTATTACATAGTCTGAACTTTCATTTGACTAGCCGTAGCTTTAGATTACATCAGGTTTGGTTGTGATTGACAGAATGAACAAAAAATCTTTAGAGTACACTAAGAACTGTGCATGTTACAATGACAGCACACTCAGATGTAGGATCCAGCAGCTATTTCTGCCATCCTGAATGGAGTTAGGTACAGCTCCTCTTCTTCTTTCAAAATGTAGCCTTTTCTGTAATCCTTTATTCATGGAATAGCTGTAATGCTTATCTCAGCATGAAATGTGCATTAGGAATAAACCAGGGGGAAAATAAGAAGTTCAATGGAAGATGTGTGCAGGAACTACAGATGTTCGGTAGTTGATACTTCCAAAGAAATAGGAATTGAAGGAAAAAGTCATGCAGATATAAGCATATCTAGCCCCATTCTGATGCAATTTCACTTTGTATGACATTAGATTAAAATTTTCTTTTTGCCTACATAAGAATAAGCACCATTAAACTGAAGAGAGATGACTTTTGAATAAACATTTCTAGAAATAGGCTATAAGTGGGCCTTGCAGAAGCCTGTATACGCAGCTATGATTTATTTGAAGGCCTACAAGTTCCAACTTTTTTACTGATGATAAAGTTTACATGGTTATTTAGAGTACTACATGAAATATTCTTAAAGCAGGGAGGGTTAGATAGCGTTTCTACTTTTTATTCAGCTCACGTTTTCATTCCTAAAGACAATAACAGTTTAGAACTAGTTCTTTTCCTAGTTCATCATTACACCCACTCTGTTACAATTTGAACTTACAACGGACACCCCCTCCAGTCATTCCTTATGACTGATTTGAAGTTCTGACTCCCCCTCCCGTGGTCACGTGATCCTCAGCCACCAGTCCACATTTACGGCTGTTTGCAGTGTCCCACAATGGGTTTGCATACTGACCACTCCCAAAAAAGTAATAAATCAGGTCAATCACATAATGACCTGCTTAGTGACTGGCATAACATAAGTTGAGGACTACTGATAGCCTCTACATTTGCAAGGTAGTGACTTTTCTGTAGAGTTTGATATCTTTTGAGTTCTGTCTTTCCTCTGTTAGCAGTAGTTTAGAAGGAATGTTCCTTTTTCACCTTTGCAGATGCAGTGGTTAGAAGAATGAGAACTAGATGGCATCCAGATGGGAAAAGGTTTGGATTTTGCTGCAGATTTTAACTTTATTTTCTGTGTGAATCTCTGGTGTAACTTTTAAGAGTATAGACCCTCTTTTAAAGAGAACAGGACCATGCAAAGATAAGTTTTTAACATGTATTGTAGACAAGCATCCAAATTAGTTTCACATTCAGCGAATATCTCTTTAAGACGAGATCTTAACAATTATTCATGTTGTATGTAAGTGAAAATGTGTAGTCATTAACATGCAAGACTTGGATATGCCAGTCTTGATTCAGTTCCTTAAGTCTAGTCAGTTAATGTTGGACTATCACATTGATAAAAGGTTCTGCAGTACTTGGAGCAAATAATACCTCATATATATCTTTTAGGAACTAAGATATTTTAGACACATTTGTATGACATTTGTGCTACCTTCACAAAACAGGAGACATTTAATTTTGCTATTATATTTTTTGTGTGAAACAGAATTGCGTCTTTAAAAACTAAATAAACTGATACACTGGGAAATATAATGCATTGAGACTGAGCATTTTCTCCAGTCCTATTAGGCAATTTCTATTAATTTTACTAGGCACCAGGCTAGAAACCAGGAGATGGTGAGTTCTAGTTCTGCCTCAGTCATGAAAACCACCTGGGTGACGTTGGATCAGTCATTCCCTTAGCCCAACCCATCTCACAGAGTTGTTGTTGTGGGGAAAATAGGGGAAGAAGGACTAGTAGGTATGTTTGCTCTGGTTTTATGACAGCTGTTATTTTTCTTTATTTCTCTCCAAAGGTATGCTATGAAGAGTTACTTTTAGTGTAATTTTGTAGCCTTGTGTAATAGACAACATCACAATCATCTCCATTCGTGGTTTTCTATTATACCCAGAAAATGGATATAAGATGAAACATCCAATGTGAATGAGAATGGAATTTAACAGTTGTAGAATCTGAGTGTATGTGAAATTTGGTCTACGTTATCGTATTTGCTGCTCAGTAGGAAATTGGTCTAAAAACGCTCAGGGATCCCCAAACCTAGGTAGTATATGGGGATTGTGTATCTTTAGTCCATTGACACTGCTTGCCACTTATACTATTTCTGCATTTGTTCCTTGAAAGAATCAGGATCCAAATGAGAAGCAAATGTGTCTGAAAATGGAAGGTAGCAATAGTAATAGCACTTAGACTTATATACCTCTTTACAGTGCTTTACAGCCCTCTCTAAGCGGTTTACAGAGTCAGCATATTGTCCCCAACAATCTGAGTCCTCATTTTACCCACCTCGGAAGGATGGAAGGCTGAGTCAACCTTGAGCCTGGTTAGATTTTAACTGCCAAATTGCAGTCAGCTGCCAGTCAGCAGATGTAGCCTGCAGTACTGCACTCTAACCACTGCCTCCAAGTTTTGGAGTACACATGCATATCCTAGGTACACTCTCTCTGGGCTAAAAAAAAAAATTGCATAAGTGAATAGGCTTGTTGGGGGAAAAGTAGAAGAGTCTCGTGGGTTGATGGTATATTGTTCCATTTTTGGGCTAGGCCCTTCCATGAGGGTCTGGAATTGAGAATGGTGGCCTGTTTTGTACTTTGCAAAAATATGTTGCAGTTATGAAGAGTTTGAACTTTAAAAAGAGGTCTGTTTGATTCAATAGAGGCCCAGTCTCTCTTGCTTTCAAGCTTAAAAGCAACTGTAAAGTTAGTAAGATTTGGAATCATCAGAGAGTATTATATCAGAGGTTTACAACATTCAGTTGGTTTTCTGGATAAGGTTATCTACATATTGGGGCATATAGAAGAGCCTTCAGTACCTCCCCATTTTCTGAGACAATAGCCACTAGGATCTCCTAGTCCAGTGATGGCTAACCTTTTCGGCACTGAGTGCCCAAAGCAATTCTCGTGCGCCACATCCCCCATGCATGTGCCCCTGCACATGTGCACGTGTCTCCCATGCATGCATCCCATCCTTTGCATATGCGCATGTCCCCCAAACATGTGGCCTGTCCCTGCATGCGTCCCGCCCTCTGCGCATGTGCGGCAGAGATCCGAAGACCAGCTGGCAGTCAGGAGGCGTACACGCCTTCTTGTTATTATCCCTGATAATTTTGAAAAGACTTTTACATTTTAAAGTGCTGTTTTTTCCCGAAAATGAAATTTCCCTTGACCCTGACATGAGACCTGTTCAAACCATTATACTGCCCTGCGTATAAATAATTGCTCCTTGATGAACAATTTAGGTTAATGCATTTGTCATGATTTATTTATTTTTAAACCATGGATCATCGACCTGATGTACAGTATCTCTACTTGCAATACAACTTATGTCAATCTAGGATTGCCAAATCTAGGAAAAAAGATGTTCTGGAGATTTCTCTGCCTTGCATAAATGTGGGTGATCCACATGTATATTATAACATATACATATGTATACATATGTTCATAACAGAATCCAGACCAGAATAATTGAATTAATTACTAAATTGTCCACAAAATAGGGTACACTATTAATTGATTTTTTTATCTTCATAGGCTACTCATTTTCTTATTTGCATACAAATTACTTTAATCACAGAAATACTATAGACATGGACCCTCCATGGATCCAGCAAAAAGAACAGCCAAAAAAAGGGATGGGGATGAGAAAGATGAAAGAAAGGATAACTGTTGAATTTGAAAGAAAATAGAAAAAAAGAGAAACCATTGAATAAATATGAGGTAAGCAGAAGGAAAGAAAAAAAAATTATTTCTTTATCATATTTATGTCCTGTAGGCTCCCGAGACAACCAGTCTTTGTATAAACAGTATAAATTCAATATCATAAATAAAATTCTAACAAACCCTGAAATACGATAAAACATCACAGTGCATTATGTGTACACTACCAAAATTCTCACGTCTGTAACCTTTGACTGGGCAAAATGATCCATCTTAGGGCAAAATGTTTTCTACCAAGATACCTCAAATAGGCTAATTACAGAATGCTAAGACCCCGACTCCCATGGAGTGAAATTTTAGAAAGTTATGGCTTCTTCAGTGCTGCTGGATTGCTGCAGCATCAGTGTTACCTCGCAGCTTCCCTCAAGCCCCACATCCCTGTGTGCTCACACTTGATTTTTCCTCACCTGCCTGTTGAGAAGGAAGGGAAGGAAGAAAGAGGGAAGAATGGAGAAAGAGGGAGAAGGACGGAGAGAAGGAAGCAAGGAAAGAGGAAAGGAAGGAAGGAAGGGAAGAATAGGGAGGAAAGGGAAGGAAGAAGAGGAAGAAGGACAAAAGGAAAAAGGAAGGAACAGGGAGGAAGGAAGATTTCTGTCAGCTTCCCACAAGAAAACTCTCTAGAGAAGCCTATAGGAAATTGGAAGCTCCCACTGATTTTCAGCCAATCTGTGGTTGTCATTCTGTTTTGGTTAAGGAAATTTCTCTGAAATGATGAGCCATGTTATAATGGCGAGAAATACACATTAAAAATCCACAGCTACAGTTTCAAAATCCTGGTCAGCCATCCTAAAATCATGGATTCCCAGAAGGGAAAGCTTCAGTGTAGAAATAACGTTTTAAAATTCTTCATAAAAGAAGTCAGGGAGAGGCCAACTTAAATTCCAAGGAAAGGCGATCTATAATACTGGTGCAACTACCAAGAAAACCTTGATTGGATGTTAGAAAAGTAGTTGAATTCACCAGGGAAGCAGCCTCTCCCAAGCAATTGTTAATTGCTAATTTTCAAAAGCATCCACAGTTTTCAGCTGGGATGTCTGCAGTCTTGTGCCCACTCACTGTTTCCTTATTTTCAGTAATTTCTTCTCTGTAAATGTGAATCCCTTGCTCTCATACAGGTAATTATATTGGGGGAAGAAAACCCTCTTCTTTTTGTATAAAAGTTAAATACTATAGTTGAGACATGATTTTTATGACATCTAAGTGCTAATGAAGAAAGTAGTTTTTATCCTTGCCTTCCCAAGGCCAGTAATTTTCTTTAGTTTTGAAAGGAGGGAATTGAATTGACACTTTATTATAAAAGCAACTCCTGTTCATGTTCATTAGCATTGAAGTATTCACAAGTCCAAGCACTGTAATTCTCTTGCAGGACTGCACCTGTCTTGCAAATACCACATTGTTCATGAATCTTTAAAAAAAAAATACATAAAGAAACTTAAGTATTGTTAAGGGAGTAATCCTAAGGAATCTTTAATTAGAGAGCAGGTCCCATTAAGTATAGGAGATTTCATTCTTCACAGTAACATATACAGGTAGTTTCTGACTAAACAACTGCGACTGACACTGGAACATCCATCATTAAGCAATGCAGTCATTGCTGATTTTATAATCCTTTTTGCCATGGTTGTTAAACAAATCTCACCGTCATTAAGGGAATCTGACTTCCTTCCTTGATTTTGCTTCTCAGAAGCCAGCGGGGAAAGTTGCAGATGGCAGTCACATGAGCCTGGGATGCTGCAACCATGTGAGCTGGTTGCCAAGTGCCCAGATTGTGAGCGTGTCACCATGGGGACTCTTCAACAGTTGTAAGTGCAAGGACTAGTCATAAGTTGTTGTTTCCCCAGCGGGTCGTAAATTCGAAGGGTAATTAAATGAATTGTTGTAAGTCAGGGACTATTGTATTCTAAATGTGTAGTGAGAAGACTGGGAACAGAATTAAAAGTTTGTTTGGAGACATGGATGGTGAGTTTTTTTGTTAATAGTCGTACTTTATATCTATACTAATCAAATTAGGGAAAGCATGTTGAACATAATTTTGGGAATTCTTTCCAGCTTTCTAGAGTAGTTCTTAGAGCAGGTCACCTGACCAGACAGGTAGACTTACAAAGGGTGAGCCTGCAACTCTCCCAGACATTTCTCCTTCAGGGATTCACTGGGGAATTTTTTTTTCTTTGAATGTTTTTCTCTGCAGTCCCTAGCCAGATCAAGCCCATGTTTGAATTCAGCCATTCTTGTTTTTTGCTCCTGTTCTCTTTTGTGTTTGGCGAATTTTCCTGCTGATAGACAGACAGATGGAGAGAGTTCTGAGTCACTTTTCATCATATTTTCCCCACATCCATTGGGGTTGGAATGAATAAAAATAGGAAGCTTCCTCCCTCCTCCTCCTCTCCCCCCAGTGTTTGCTTACTTGTTTGCCAGAGAATTTGAATGTCTGTGTATTATTTTTGTGGACTAAATTGGCCCTACAGTGGAACGGCTGTAAAATATATTCTAGAACTTGTAATACCGTAGTTTCCTCCTTACTGTCTACTAAGCAACCTGATTTATAATTATGATTCTTGCATCGTAAGAGAGCAGCTGTACCTTAAGCTTTGCTCTGCCACCACTCACAGTACTCCTTCCTCTGCCCAAACTCCAATTACAGACACTTCTGTAGCTTTCTTTCATAAAATATAACTGGCTGGACATCTAACAATTGCTCCTTGAAAGATCAATTTATGTTATGGTGCAATAAAACCACAATGCTACTTGTGAGATTCAAACCCCAGTCCTGTCGTCTAATATCTGAAATTCTAGTTTGGTACAGTATTGGATTCTAAATCCATTTAGATTTATCCAGGGGTATTCATTCTTTTGTTTAGTCTCAGATGACTTATGAAGAGTATCTGACAAAACTATAATAAGCTTGCTCATGTTGATCAAGGGAGAAAGGCAACAGCTCCTAACGGTGTACTTGTAACCTTGTACTGTAATGCAGCAATAATATTTGACATAAATCAGTATTTTAATAGTTACTTGTCAAGAATTATATTGGTATTGTGACAGTCGGATCATATTCGTGCTTGCTGGGAAATATGGCCTGCTGAATATATATCAGGAGTCAGTTTCATCCGCCCAGACTATTCAGAAGCTGAATTGCTATAAGTAATGAGCCTTCTCACTAAACACATCTTTCAGGGTCTGATCAATTTGCATATGGGTAGTCCTCAACGTATGACTGTAATTGAGCCTGGCATTATGATTGTAAGTTGTGCAGGTTATTAAGCAGGTCGCCATGTGACTGCACCCAATTTTACAACCTTTGTTGCAGTGGTTGTAAAAGTGAATGCCATGGTCATTAAGCAAATCCATTGCCCGCAATGGGTTTTTGGCAAAAATCTCAGTCATGTGACCCACAGGATGCTGCAAATGACAATAAATGTGGATCCATTGCCAGGCGCACACAATGTAATCACGTGACTCTGGGCAGGGGGGCAACTTTGAATTTGGGTGTAAGTAGCCCTGGGAAGTCCTGTCGTAATTTTGAATGGTTGGTAAGTGATGGGTTATTAAGTCAGTAGCCCTGCTACTCTGAGGTGGACCATATAAGGTCTCGGAGTTCTGTTGTACTTCATATTGCTGCAGGCCTTTAACACTTAGGGATTCCTGCAGCATATGAAATGGGTGGCATGAACGAAGGCTTATGTTCCTTGGGGTACATGCATTTGCTGGTCTGACTAGCAATTGAAAAAGAATCAGATATAACTCTTCCTAGGGGTGCTTGCAGCTACTCCATATATGTGTGTGGGGATGGAGAAGTCATAAGTCAGCTTGTGTTTTGGATGTATTTCTTAACTAATTTCTGTAAAAGCCACTCATGTGTTTTGTTGCCTCTCTGGTACAAGAGTGTTCACTGAGAATGTTTATAATGAGCTAGAGAGGTTTCGTGTGTTCATGTGGCCTTCTCTTGACATCATGACAAAGTGATGGCCTCCAGATCTTTATAATCTTGAGCTGTTCTTATAGAATACAAAATGCTTAACGGATCTTATTCAGTGACGCTATCTAGTGAACCATACATCGT
This sequence comes from Oxyrhabdium leporinum, assembly GCA_032468155.1. Lineage (NCBI taxonomy): Eukaryota > Metazoa > Chordata > Lepidosauria > Squamata > Cyclocoridae > Oxyrhabdium > Oxyrhabdium leporinum. The sequence goes on along the minus strand of JANHFL010001671.1, from coordinate 45,772 downwards.
TTATTATAAAGGACAGTCCTTTACTTCAGGAAGCTGCCCTTTAGATGTATTTAATTTATTTCCTTGGTTTTGCTTTTGCTTTTTCCTATGTAAAGCAAAGTTGTAAACATAAACATTTAAAAAAAAAAACCAACCTCTTTTTTAATTTGCCACTTTTCGTGTTTGTCCTTTATTTTTTCCAAGAAAATATGAGGACTGTAGGTATATAATTATCTGTTCTGCATTTGATGAGACAGTTACACATCAGTTTGAACTGGGTAGACTGTGAAATACAGTTAATTTTACTCTGTTTACTTAAAATGTTAATGCATCATTCAGAACATTTCCAGGTGGTGTACAGAAAAGTGTATGTTTTGCTGATGAAACTATCAGTAATGTTTGCCTGAAATAAGTTGATTTCTAATCTATAATCTGAAGTAAAATCACCACCAATTTGGTTTCCTGAAATGCTTGCTATTTTTTTTGTTGCATACAATTTTTGCTGATTACACATCAGTAGGGATGACTTGGTTAAGGCTAATGCAGTGCTTTTGAAGCAAAGTCCAAGTTGAAAAAACAGGTTTCTCTCTCCGACACCTGAACATTTCCTAACCAGTGAGGTTGTTTTTCCTCCTTAAGCTCAGTGAAGTTAGTGATTCAAATGACTGAATAATCTGCTTGCAATTTATCTTTTGAGAAGACTTGGTATGTGACATGCAGGTTTTTAATTCATTCATTCATTACTTTTATTTAAAACATTTATATATCCACCCATCCTTCAACCAACTCTGGGCAGCTCCCAATCAAAAATAGTAAAAACATATATGTTATTTTAAAAATTATAAAACTCAACCAGGTAAAACAAAACATTAAAAAAACTAAAACCTGAAATCAGTGCTAACGTGCCATCTTCTAATCTTCTCCCAACACTTGTGTAGAGGCCTGGTAAACTTCAGGGACAGAGTGTTCCATAGGACGGGCTGCCACAGAAAAAAACATGCTTCCTAATTCCCCTCAGATCATAGTATTCTGATGTAACAGTGCATTGGTAGTTGGAGCATAAATGTGTATGATCGTCGCATTAAAGAGTTGTCCACAAAGTATAATTGATATTATTTGGTTACTGATTATTATTGTTGTTCTTGTTGTTTTCAAGCATTGTATTTTCTAGAACAGGCCTGCGCACTGGATGTATCACAGGCTGGCAATGCCCACGCCCGGTTTAGCAAAGGGGGAAACAGTACAGATACGTCACGTGACGCCACCAAGATGATGTGAGTTTGGCAACCCTGTTCTAGAAGGACTGTCTCTCATTTCCTTGAGTGAGTTGTGAAGGAACTCCTGCATGCTGTGAAGAATAGTGGGTGTGTATTCTAGCTCACATCCACTGCCCACTTAAGACACTGGCCAGGCCACTATCAGTGAATTTCCAATAGCTGCCCACTCCATAATTTTAGGTAATCCTTGACTTACAACCCTTTGTTTAATGACCTTTCAAAGTTACAACGGCTCTAGAAAAAGTGACTTACAATTGGTCCTCGCACTTACAACCATTGCAGCATCACCACCGTCACCACCGATCAAAATTTGGGTGCTTGGCAAATGGCATATTTTTACTACAATTGCCGGGTTATGTGATTGCCATTTGCGACTTTCCCATCTGGCTTCTGACAAAAGCAAAGTCAATGGGGGAAGTTGGATTCGCTTAAGAACCGTGTGATTCACTTCATAACTGCAGTGATTCGCTTATCTGCCGTGGCAAAAAAAAGGTCATAAAATGGTCAGTAACCAAATAATATCAATTATATGTTGTGGATGACCCTTTAATATGATGATCATACACATTTATGCTCATTTAACAAGCATCCTTGCTTAGCAATGGAAATACTGGTTCCAATTGTGGTCATAAATTGAGGACTACCTGTAATAATCCAGGAATCCTGAAAGTCAGCAAAATACAGGATTCCTTGAAAACAGCAGCCCTGGATCCTTGGAAAGCACCTGTCCTATGGGAAAAGGTGGTCTATCTGGACTATTCTCATTCTTTCAAAGTTTTGATCTACTTCAGAACTCTTTGCACTTCTGGCGTTCTTGTCCCTATTTTGTTGCTTTGGCCCTGGAGATTATCTTTCTGTTTCCAGTACACCTTCTGGAGTTGCAATCTGGAAGTAGCATTTTTTAAAAGAATACATAATTAGTAAATACTGCATTTTTGCCATTGCATCTTAAGTTGTATAAATTTCCTGCTGAGAAAACAGTGGTGATGTCACTGAATAATTAAATATTGGGATCATGAAGTAGCCAAGATGTTTAGACTTCCCAATATCAAGCAAAAGTTTAAGATGTTTTGCTGTCCAACTGGGGTCTTGAAAAATGAAAGACAAATAGGACAGTAATTTCAGCTTTTTAAGTGTGCTATTTCTCTTTTCCACCTCTTTTTCTTTGCCAGCATGGCAGTATGCTTTATACAAAGCCCTTGTGTGTAGTAATAGGTGGGGACGTTCCTCTATTTGAACATGGATTGGGGAGTTATGAAACTGTGATCAAGTTCATCTCCCAGAGTAAGCAAAGTCGGGCTATGCAGGCCTTTTGGTTCAAAGGGAGAAAGGTGCTTTGGAGCATCTATTGGCAATCTTTAAAACTAGATGTGTCTTTTCCTGGGATACAACTCCTGCTTTAGAGGGCATCTGTGTGATTCTGTGAATGGACACAACTGTTTTAAGGAGTTAACAACAGATGACATGTGGGCGCTTCAGCAATCTGCAAACTGCACGATTCATGTGAAATTGTTGCCAGGAGCCTTTCCTGGGTTTTGTTTTTGCTCTCCCTGTTGGCATTTGGAAGAAATGGAATATCTATTAGGTTGGGTAGATGCATTTGCTCCCTCTCTGTGAAGAGGAAGGGCATATATTTATGTCTTTATGCAACACCATAACTCTGGCCTGCTGTTTGAACTGCCCTCTCTAGATGAAAAATAGCAGGCATAACAACATATAGAGACATGTTCTGGGTCAGATGGAAGTCTGTCTAGTTTAGGAGTTGGTTCCTGCAGAGAGTAACCAGAGGCTTAGGAGAAGCCCATAAACTATATGTGAGTGCGGGTGTAGCACCATCCTGCTCATGTTTTCCTGTAACTGATGCATACCGTCTCCTACCCATACCTAGCCCTCTAAATTAGAGACAAGTGAAATGGTTTGTGTATAGGTAATCCTCAACTTGCAACCACTCATTTAGCGACTGTTTGAGGTAACAACACTGAAAAAGTGACTTACAACTGATTCTTACAGTTACAACCGCTGCAGCATCCCTACAGTCACATGACCCAAATTTGGGTGCTTGGTAACCAGCATATATTTATAATAGTTGCAGTGTCCCAAGGTCATTTGTAACCTTGCCAGTTGGTTTCCAACAAGCAAAGTCAATGGGGGAAGCTGGATTCGTGTAATGACCACGTGATTCATTTAACAACCATGGGGGGGGGAAAGGTGTAAAATTGGGCACAACTCACTTGTCTAGCTTAGCAGCAGAAATTCTGGTCTCACTTCTGGTTGAAAGTCACTAGCTACCTCTGTGCTTGTATTTGGAAGAAATGGAATAATATAACAACGAAGAGTTCAGAATGCCCTTTCATTTGATTATAGAAAGCTGGCCTTTCAGTTTCTTGCATTTTGACAAAAATCACTTCTCCCTGGATTGCTCTTTTATTGAAGTCATTTCTTTAAGAATCTGGGGGTTTATGTGGGGGTGGTGGTGGATACTTAACTAATCTGCCCTTATTGTTTAATAAAGTAGGGAGGAAGGCAAAGGGAAAAGACAAGACAAACCGCATGCAGAAGTGCCCTGCAATGAAATAGGAACTCTCAGTGTAATTTGAAGATTGCCCTGAGAAAGAGAGGAAAAAGTGTTTGTTAATTAAAATTGACACTGTTGCGCCATGTGTTGCTTTTCAATGTTGAAAACAAATTGCAAAGGTGCATTATAGGGTTGTGAAATTTCTCCTGCTGCAGAGGAAGCTTTGTATCTCTTCAGCTGAGCTGGAAAGTAGAGGGCCAAACTTTGCATGTCTCCTTTTGACAGCTATCAATACATTTTTCTCCCTCTATTTCCTCTTAGCCAAAGATACCAAATGCAAGAAAAGCCTTAGATTTGCCTGCGATGGTGAGGGAAATGTGCTTCTCTCTAACTTTTAATATCTAACTTTAGGAACTTGGAATAAAAGAGTAAGTTGGAGAAAGATGGGGTAAAAGATATATTATCAGACTAATGAATGCAGTGTCTCTTTTGGGTGGAGGACTCTTATCACATATAATTACTTCATTCGGGAACTCGGAACAACTGAGGTATGTCTCTTTCTGACATACTTGTTCAGATACCACTGTTCAAGCTTCAAGTATAAAATCACTTTTTAAAGATTTTTTTTTGATAGAGCCCATGGATATATATGTTAATAGCTTCCTTTTGTCACAGTTTTCAGAACTTCTTGGTCTGGGATGAAGGGGGATCAAAATTACATGTCTATGTCTCTGAATAATGAATAACAGAATAACAGAGTTAGAAGGGACCTTGGAGGTCTTCCAGTCCAACTCTCTGCTCAGGCAGGAAACCCTTTACCAGGGCTGTCAAACTCCCAGCCTATGGGCCGGATGTGTCACGTGCTGGCCACGCCCATGCCTGGTTTAGCAAAGGGGGAAAAAAGTTCCAATATGTCATGTGACCCCGCCGTGACGATGTGAGTTTGACACTCCTGCCCTACAGTATACTATTTCAGACAAATGGCTATCTAATCTCTTCTTGAAAACTTCCACTTCTGGAGAATCCACAACTTCTGGAGGCAAGTCGTTCCACTGATTAATTGTTCTAATTGTCAGGAAATTTCTCCTTAGTTCTAGGTTGCTTCTCTCCTTGATTAGTTTCCA
>JANHFL010001671.1:0-24914 GCA_032468155.1 Oxyrhabdium leporinum | reverse complement strand
CACTCTGAGGCGCCCCCCCCCCCTCGCTCTCTCTCCACCCCCCCGCCCCCCACAGACCATGCTCAGCATGGTGGTTCTCTCACCTTAAGCATCCATTAAGGAGACATGCTTGGTCTCGCAAGAGACACTGAAGCTATTGCTCCACATATCCAGTAACCATAGGGGTCCGATGCTTAAAGCGCTACTCTTAAAATTGCTCTCCCTTTTTTTGCAGCAGGGTACTCTGTAGAACAGCAAATTGCTTTTTGTCGTGCTCTTTTCCAAATGGACTCTTTAGGTCTTAAAGAAACTACTGTATATGCACTGTAATGACTTGGCAAAAGTTTTTTTTGTGTTTTTTTTATTACAGTCTTCATGCTCGAGTAGAAACTATTATGTTCTAATGGGTAAAAAAAAAGAGGAAAGCCCTTAAGCCTGTCCTTAGCTTTTGTAAAAATGGATTTTAGTTCTTTTGTGTCTCTTGCGGATATCTTTCATTAAAAGCACCTCAGCTGGAATTTATTTGCAGCTGGTTTACTGGATGACAGTTGTAGATGAGGAAGAATGGGCTGGCTGGATGAGATTTTTTGCTTAAATGTACTCTGAAGTGGTCAGTGAAAGAAGGCTGACCTTACACTATCATATTGGCACGATTGGCATTCTGGCGGCTTTATGAGGGTCTGAAATGTATTTGCATAAGTTCTCTTCCACTTTTGGTTGTAAAGTTCCTAGAACATAATCAGCATTACAGATTTTAAAACAGCGGTTTCTCCAGCTAAAGCTTCTATGTGTGATTCCCTTTGCTAATTGCCTGCTTCCCACCTCTTGCAAAAGTGAACGGGGAGTTGGAAATGCCTTACTTAAAGGTTGTGGCAGGAGGAAAGTGAAACAGTAATAGTGAATATATAGAGGAAAGGGGTGGACAAATAGCAGATTTTGTTATTAAAACCTTAAAATAGGGCAACATTTATGAAATTAACCTGGCTTACTCCAAACATTGTATGCCATCAATTTATTCCTAATGTAATCTGAGATATGTTATAAGGTGTCCTTTACAGATAGTCTTCAACTTACGACCACAATTGAGACCAAAATGTGTGTTGTTAAGTGAGACATTTGTCAAGTGAGTTTTGCCCCATTTTACGAACTTTCTTGCCAAAGTTGTTAAGTGAATCACTGCAATTGATAAGTTAGTAGCCCTGTTGTTAAATGAACCTGGCTTCCCCATTGACTTTGCTTGTGAGAAGATGCAAAAGGGGATCACATGACCTTGTGACACAGCAACAGTCATAAATATGAGTCAGTTGCCCAGCATCTGAATTTTGATGACATGATAGGGATGCTGCAAAAGTTGTAACTGTGAAAAACAGTTGTAAGTTACATTTTTCAGCACTCTTGTAACTTCACTAAACGAACTGTTGTAAGTCGAGGACTACCTGTATTACCAAAGAAGAACAAGTGAGGAGGAAGCTGAGGTCAGGATCCTGTTTGGTTGGGGATCTTTGGGGATAAACAGGAGCATGAAAGCTGCATTGCTACTCCTGAGTTACACGGGAGTAACTGCATTGCTACTCCTGAGTTACTTGGGAGTAAGGGTAATTGAATTTAGGAGGATTGCTTCTAAGCAAAGCATATTGGGAACAGCATGTCTTCAAACCCTTTCGATGCTGCAAGCGAGAGGCTGAACATTTCGTTTCTCGTCTGCAGACAGTTTGTGCCATCATCTTGCCGTCTTTCTGTGCGTAGTAAAATGATGATATGTGCAGCGTGTTTGAGTTCTGGTGGGCCTGGAGTGCTTGATTAAATCATTTGACATAGCTCATCAGGGAGCAGTTCGTTAAGGGTACCTGGCTTCTTTTTCTCATCCAATAGCAGCTGCGGTAATGCTTTCCTGTGGAGAGTAGGAATAATAAAATAATATTTTAATCAGAAGGTCATGTGGTTAAAAAAAAGTTTTGTAAAAGTTGAGAGCCTCTTCAACAAAAGGCTGATAACAATGAAGGATTAGACGCCCAAACAAAAGTACTTTTTTTTCCTTTTGCTTTTTTTTCTTTAAGAGGCAATGAAAATTACAGGTATGTTCTGAATAAGACACCAATTTGATCCAAGATCTGATTTTTGAATGCTACCTCTGCTTTTCTATTTCCTTTTGGCGGCATTCCCAAGGAATATTTATCCTATATAGAGGAAATGACAAACCTCTTCCATATTTGTGCTGGCACAACAGTACCATTTTAAAGTTTCCCTGATATTCTTCAGTGACTCACAGAGCTGTTTATCCTTTCATGTTATCTTCATGCTGATTGCTTTACAACTTAATAACCTGATAACAATAGTCATTAGATATGTTGTCATTAGAGGCCAAAACAGGTTGGTGTGAGCCTCCCAGTCATGGGATTAAAAAAAAGAAAGCTGCTACGAAGGAGACTCGGAGGACAAAAAAATGTGGTCCAGTGATGATATTCTTTGATATTCTTAGCACCTTGAGTCATTCCATTAATAGGGTGAAATGGCGGACCAGGACATTGAACCATGCTTAGCTCGCATGGTCTCTATAACTTATTTTTAATGCTACCTTTGGTCAGGATTGTGACTGCAGTGTGTCACCTTTGTCCTATCGAGGAGAGTTGTGCAATAAGTACTGCCCCTCCATTGTATCTGGGATCTGATGTCTCACTAAATTTATTTCAGCAAGAGCTGAGATTCGCAGCAAATGAGGCCAAGCTGCAAATGTAAGAATGATTTAAGAAGGTGTCATTGAAAAGCAAGCACATCGTCTAACTTCTATTGAGTGTTTTCCTCCTGCTGTTTTCCTGACAGTTCCTAAAAGAGGGCAAAATATAAAAACTCTCATGCCTTCTTTTCATCTGTCCTCTGCCCTATTGCTGTCCCCTGGTTGTCCCTATTGTTGCTGATCCTTCGTTTTAACCACCTACGCTCCTGATGTTATTATCTTTGCAAATTCCAGGGAGAGGGTTTGCTGCTTCCTTTGTAAGGAAAGATCAGTGGATATTTGCAATCTTGCTCTTAATATTGGGATTTAGCTATAAATGTACAGTGAAGGCTACCGAACAAATCCATTGCCCCACATCCAGTGCTTAGGCTTCCCAGAGGTGTCCTTCATCCTCAGTTGATCTCTTTCTATCCCTATAGATCCTCCTCTGCATACTTTATGTTCTGTACAGTAAATAGTTTTTGCTGGAGAATGACAGGAATGCATGCCATTTACCCCAAGCTCTGGTGGCTTTTAATAATTTAAGATGGAGAGCTTCGAATATCAGCTTCCATTTCATTGGCCAGCCTGAACCATTAACCAGTAATCTGCTTAACAAAAGCTGTGACCGGGCCAGCACTCGTGAATATATTTTAGGTGGAAAAAGAGAATTCTGCATGGCTTTTGATTTCTTTCAAAGTCTGTAGAAATGGTTAGAGATCATTCAGCTGCCATACGTAGCCTTTCCAGCAGCTCACGGTTTCAGTATTTGAAGGCCATTGGTTGGTAGATATGCTGTTTTATTTGTAAACCCCCCCCCCCAAACTAATACATATAGTTTAAATCCTATGGGAATGTATTCTTTAATGAAAGAAAACTTTTGATAAAAATGCCTTCCGCCTCCCCTTCCTAGTGTCTTTTTTCCAATTTTAATTTATTTTTGTGGGGGATTTCTGCATTCTGTAATAAAAAGGGCTTAATTGTGAACGCCAGTGTAGTGCAGAGAAGAAATTAAATGTGTACTACAGCTCAGTAGTTGAGTAAGAGGATGTTGCAAACCACCATAATTTAAAACTTCACTGGCAGAGCCCTTTTTCCTTCCAAGACTTTCCCAGTTTAAAGAGAATATAGTAGTTGACGATCAGGAATAAAGCTGAACTTTTTAACATATCCTAATCTGAGGCGTCTTCCTGAGCTTGGTTGTTTTCTTGGATTTCATTAGCCAAACTAGATATCTTCCTCAGTGCTGGTAAGGAGATGTCTGTAATAAAATGTCTGCAAGAAATCAACCAAGCCCAGAGAGTACTAAAAAGCCTTCATTTTAACCCTGAGCTACACATATTTTCTTCTATCGATTTCCTGGTCTTGTTTGGTAGGAAGAGATACTTTGCCTTTTTCTGATAAAGCCCAGAAGTGTAGAACCATCTGCCACCCCATTATCTCTGGACGTCTTATGAGATCCTGTGAAGTAGATGTGCTTTGGGTTCCCTATCACAAACCAAAAGGCACCCAACAGTGCGCCTTCTCTAGTGAAGCACTTGCTTTACGGAACATCATTTGCCCTGTTTTTCAGATCGCCTCAACCTTTCTGCCTTTCCACAAAACCCTAAAATCTAAGCCCCTTTTCCTGCCAGATGAGTGCATAGACAGTAGATGTAAGACCCTTGAACAAGACATATATTGGTTGACCTCAATTGCTCCTGTTACTTCTATTCTTATGCTTATTTCTGTTATTTTGCTATCCTGTTTTTTTTTGTGTTCTGAAGGTCTGTTATATTTTATATTATTTTTATTTTCGTGCTACTTCAAGTTGGAAATCACTCAGAACCACTCTTGTAAATGAAGTGGCCACATAAATCTAATAAAGAAATTTTACTCAACCCTTTTGCCAATCCCTGAAACATGGAAGCTTGCACTGGATAAGATTCAGATGAGAAATTTCTTTATTAAATCAATGAAACCAATCTCTAGACATAAAGTGGAGTTTGCTGGGTATTACTGGAAAAATAAGGGGAGGAAACAAGAAAGATACATAGCATTCATTGCAAATGAAATAAATACAGTCTGAATCTAGCAAAATGAATTACTTATTACCTGCTTGTCTGAAATTTTGTATTTTCAGTACATGTTCAAATACAGTACACATTGCAGAAAGAATGATTGGAGAAAAATATCTGGATCTTCTGCTTAAGTATTGATAGATGAGTCTTCTTCATCCTTAAGGACTAACCTCAGTTTTATTGAATGTGAATCATAACAGAAAGCCAACCCTAACACAGTGAAAATGCCCCATCTCCAACGGGACCAAAAACATTGCTAGAAATAAGCAAGATGTGAAACTGTCTCATATTTTTACTAAAGGAAACTAAGCAAACCAAGAAACGAAAGGTCAGATGGAACAGGGACTCTAGCAGACACAATGAAGCCCATAGGCCCCATGGCTGTAGGCCCCATGCTGCTTACTTCTGCTTTTAAGTATTTTTTTTTACTGGTAGCCAGGCTACATTTGAAAATACATAGTGAATGCCTCTTGATAAAGCTTTTCCTGTGCAGTTAGCTTGCTAGATTCACATAGTGCTATTGGAGTTTCCAGGCATTACTTGTCTCATCTTCTAATCTTCTTTCTCTTTCCTCTGCTTCTTGCTTCTTATCACGGAAATCCATTAAAGAGGGTAAGATCGAATAGCTGCACAATGCCTATTGATTGGTAACGCTAGGAATTGCTCTCCTGGCTGCACACCTTGAGGTTGGGGGAGATGAGAAATGTGAAGGTGGTATCTGTGCGGTCAGAAATTTGTTTTGGCTACATACTACAGATTCAATTTTCATCCTGTGAAGAGGAGCCCAAGATGCTGCTACCCTTATTAAAAAAATGGTCTTTGTTTTCAAGGGCTTCTCTAAGATGCTTCTGAAAAAAGCAGCCCAGCTATGCAGATGTCTTTTTCTGATTGCCATTGAACTGCTCGATGGAGACATGGAATAATAGGATGGCTCATCTCTTGCTAATACCAATAGCATTTTAGATGTATATACCACTTCACAGTGTTTTACAGTCCTCTCTAAGCAGTTTACAGAGTCAGCATATTGCCTCCAACAATCTTGATCTTCATTTTACTGACCTTTGAAGGCTGGAAGGCTGAGTCAACCTTGAGCTGGTCAGGATCGAATTCCTGGCAGAGAGGAGAGCTTGCCTGCAATACTGCATTTTAATCACTGCACCACCACAGTTAAAATGTAAAACAACATGAAGACTAGCATTCTACCAGTTTCCAATTATACAGCCACAAAAGATCTATTTTGAAGGGAAGTGTACAATGCTCCCTTGGAAGGCTGGGGAAATCTGCAGGCAGAGAGTTTGCAATGTTGCTTTTGCCACTGTCTTCAGGAAAATAATCTTGCTTAGTATCTTTCTTCAGGAGCAGAGAGGGCCAGAGAGTAGTCCAAGGAGCAAACTGAATTTGATATTAAGAGTGTCTTTGTATTTAACATGCAGACCTTGAAAAAGTATGAATGATATTAAGGGGCAGGGGATTGGTCACTCCTGCTTTGCGCTAGGAATGAAGAGAGAATTTAATGCTTCAGCCTCTTCCCCTGGAGCAGAGGTGGAAGAAGGATACATTTAACAGTGAGGGTTGTTTCGAGTATCATTGGAATAAACACGTGGGTCAAAAATCACAAGAATTATTCAAACAAAGGCTTTGAATTATGCTCCTAGGTGATATAAAGACTCTGCTCAATTGCAAACCAAGTACAATGATTTCAGTGTTATCAACCAGATGGTTTGAATGCTTTGAAACACGTGTTTCAAAGTGGAGAGAAATATTTTTTTAAATGATGATATAGATTGTGGGTGGTGGGGATGGTAGTATGATTTAAAAATAAAACAGCTGATTTAAGTCAACCTGGTGTCTACCTTTAAGTAGATCTGACACACAAAGAGACTGTTATTTCCTGTCTGTGGCAAAAGCAAACCAAATAAAGGATTATAGAGTCTTTCTCAACTCTATAAATGTTGCCAATAAGTGCAGTTGATACCCTTTCAGTAAATAAACTAAACATTTCACTTTGACAACTGAATATCAATCATCCGAATTACTAGAGTCTCTGTATATTTGGATTGTAATCATGTGATGGCAGCAATTTGCTTAAGATTCATTGTTCAGAAGCTTTGCTTAAATCAAGTGATGGAGGAAAATGCCCTGTCCTTTTCCTTAGAACATCTCCTACAGGACAGTTGCAATTACAGACTGACTTAAAGGCTTTATTGCAACCTGTAATAATGGGATAATTGTTCTGATTAATGCTTCTGGGCTACACAGGATGCTTTGTGGTGTAAGGAAATGAACCGAGTAGGGCAGAAATTTAGTTACAATTATGGTCTTTTAAAACTCATTTCCTAAGAAGATTGTGTTGGTGAAAAAATTTCAAGAAAATGTTAATCCTTGAAGAATTGGATTTTTAAAGTCTTTTTTGTCAACAATTGCCTGTCTAAATAGTAAACAAAGTATCTGAATGAAAAGCAAATGTTTAAAACATGTTTATAAAACTGAAAATATTTCCTAACTGTGGAGAGATACTCGTTTCTTGTGAGTACAGAAATTCTTCCTTCCTGCATTTATTCTAATTAGTTTCTTCAGCTGGATACAGCTTGGCAAGATCTCAGTTGACTTCAGTAAAAGAAAAATGTATTGTTTTTCTGCAGGATAAATGCATAAAGTAGGGAAATGCTACATATCTTTTCCTCTGGCCTTATTTGGATCACTCCAACCCCATTTCCTAAGTTTACTTTTGGCTTGGATTTCTTTCACTTCAAATATTCTTTTCTCAAATTTAATAGGAATAAAACCCATCCCAATTCCAAGCTCTGGTTTGTTATTAACATTTAAAAAATGGTTTATTCTCCACTGCTACATCTTCCCATATTCTTATTGAGCTATAGCAGCAAGCCATGTAAAAGAGCTACAGACAATAAGTAGTTTAATTAATGTACAGATTGTCTGGGGAACAACTGTAACTGTTAATGTGTCATATCTCAAATAAGCAGATGCCACAGTTCAAGCAAGAGATTACAGAATGTCTTAACACCAAGTGAAAAGCTCAGACTGAAATCACATGAACACAAAAGGCTTAATTATCACTTAAGATTTTGTTCTCCAGTTCAATTCATGCGTTCACCACTGTTTAGAAGATGTGCTTTTCCTATTTGTCACCTAGCCACAGCTAAGATGGGAGTAGACCTTTCCTATCTGTTTAATTTACACTGGACTAGTAGTTCCTTGAGAGCCCAAGGCAATTCTGCAATATATTACTTCCCTACCCTTCCCTTCATCATATTACCATTTTTTTTACCTCTGATGAAACTTAAAAACCAGGGAATCATCTATCAGTTTCACAGATGTCTTCCAGGTATACTCACATGCCTGCAGGCACACTCATATGCATACACAAAAACATCTTTTAACTCATGGCTAACTATATTGTCTAAGGTGAAGGTAACACAACATTTAAGATACACATAAAGAAAAACCTGAAACAATGATCCAATTTATTATTTCCAAAACCTTCTTTTAAACAGGTAGTTTGACTTCAAATGGTTGAGGCACTTGAATGGGGCTGAATGATGTGGAAGGCACATAGCCATCTATAAGGGGCATATGCACGGGGGTCCAAAAAGGTCAAGATATGGTGGCCAGTGTTTGAAGCCCTATCCCTTTATTTTGTCTACCACACGTGAGTTATATGAAAAAAGTAGTGGGACTTTAATTGTGTGATTGTGCCACCATCTTGTCTACTTGATGTTCCTCCACTATGTATTGGTAGTCTGTTCTAGTCAGCAGTAGCAATTAGACTTATATAATGCAGTATAGTGATTTATAGCACTTTCTGGGTGATTTATAAGGTAGAAGCATTATTTGCATATTGCACCCAACAATCTGGATCCTCCTTTTACTGACGTCCGAAAGATGGAAGGCTGAGTCAGCCTTGAACTAATCAGGATCAAACTCCAAATTCCGGGCAGAGTTTGCCTGCAATACTGCATTTTAACCACTGTGCCAGCAGGACTCCTATGTTAGTTTGAACATCTATTTTTAATTTGGTAAATTCAGTATAAGTGAGCGAAATAGAGAAAGCAATCAAATGGGCCGGCTAAACAATCCTTTTCTTAAAGAAATTTACATTCAGTATCATTCTGCCTGAAGCTAGAATCACTCTTCTTGGTTTTCTTAATGAGAAGCACACAACAAAGACCTTTCACTTTATGCTGAATTGGCAAGTTGGATCTTCATGGAATGATAAGGAAGACGTAGCCAACCAGACAGGATTTAGCATTAGCCAGTTCATAGAAGTATATGAGCATAGGAAATAGTTGGTGGGATTCTGCATAGCTTTTGGTAACCGCTTTGTTCCAGTGGTGCCTTCTATTAGTGTTCAACATTAAATTCTTAACCTTCCAAACTTTCTTTAGTCCCGTCTTTTGATAATTTTAAATAGATTCTTTTCTTTTAAAAACGGTGTCTATTCTACAGAACGTGGGATCAACTCAAGTTATCTTCTTGTTTTACTATTTCTTTGTCTGAATTCCCAATGGAGTTTTTTTCCTACATTTTTCTGTTTGGTTTTGCTGTTGTGATCTTAAAATTATTTGCCCTTTTCTCTTCATGGAGTGTGGGGAAACAGGAGAACATAGTCTAGGGAAGTTTATTCTAGGGCTTTTACATTAATTATATTTTGTATTATTTTGTACTGTTCTTTGGATCAGCCCACTATCTGACTTGTTGTTCTGCACTGAAGTTATTTGTTTCTCCCAGTTCCTCTGTCTCTGGTGAATCCTGGCTACATTTTTGCATGACTCTGAGCTCTTGTTCATGGCTGAATTTATGTGCATTCCTCAGTCAATAGAAAAGCATGCTGGTGTAGTTTCTATTGCCCTAGTGGCCAATTTGTAATCTGCCTCGGTGAGCAAGTGGTCCTCTCCTTGGAGTGTCACTACCAGTCAATTCAAAGGCAAGGATTGGTGAATTCTCCTCTTTCCCCTAGCGTCACCAGCCATCAGAAAAAAACAAAAACAAAACCCATCCCCAATTACTCTCCTTCAAGTGTCCCATAACATTTGGGTGAGTGGACAGAGGCCCGTAGTAGAAGCTTTAGTTACTTTTCAGATTGTCAAAATGATGGGCTATTATCATGTTCCACCTTGACAATAGGTCAGTGAGGTTGTTTCTAAGTATAGATCTATGCAGGTGAAAAAAGTGACCTGCCTAACAATCAATGATATGGAGGGGAGGTAGATAAAATAAGGAGGAGCTTGCAAAGTGCATTGTGAGAACTTATCACCAAGCTATTTTTAGACATAGATATACTAGTCTTTTTTTCACTGGACTAGTGACATTTGGCTTTGGGGAAAAAACAGTAAGTGGAGAGATCCAAACATGCACTTCGCATACTGGTTAGCCTTTTTCATAAGTGACTCAAAGTACATGATGGTGGTTTGGATTCCTTGTAGTTCCATCTTCCTGCCTGACCAGGAAATAATTTTTAAAACTCTGAAAGCATGTTTAAAAAGACACTTCAGCCTTTCAGATATGCATGTCAATAGCAAGAAAGAGATTCAAAAGTATTTTAAATGGACATTTGAGTAGTTTTTCTTGTCGTAAAAGATGATGAATATCTGTATTCTTTATTGTATAAAATGAATAGCTTTAAAGACAAAACTGTTTATTGTTTAAACTACAAAGCATCAAATCGACTTGTGCTATATTTATGTTCAGTTCTATCTTTCAACAAAAATGAGACCCAAAATATTCTGTTTGTATGTTTTAACTGTAAGTGATTGCAACAGAGTATAAAACATAAATGGCGTAAAACTGGATTTCTACCAGATACCTGGGGTTTTTTTTCTCTCATTTCAGCACATTTGATTCAATCTATATTATTTCATAATTTGAAGAGATATAGAAAGAAGAGATGACTTGTGGGCATAAATGTAGTTGGTTGGCATTTCAGAAAGTGCTGACGAGTTTCTTCAAACCCCCCCCCTCCATTTTTGCACTCTTCCCACAAAATGTGTTATGGCACTATATATTTGATACAGAGCGGGTGAAATAGAAAAAGTTGGGAGGTGTTGCCAATAGGTTTGTGAAATTTGCAAGGTTCTTTCATTTGAAGAAAAAGAGGTGAGAAAATACAGTATTGCAGAAAGGTATGAAATTCAAAAATTAAATATGAAAGATAACAAGAAGGCAGAAGTCTACAAAATGCCTGAGACATGCTTCAAACAGAGGAGTTCCTTTGCCATAACTTTTCGAGTTGAATTTTAGTTCAACTCGTCATCCTTTGCACTGAAAAGTAGAAACTGCTTCACTTCTAACTTGGTTGAAAGGCCCTGTAGAATATCTCATAACTTCTAAAATTGTTTGCTTTTATTAGTCAGTAGATGGTAATGTAATGATGATTACTTGAATAAAACCACTAAATCAAGCAGCCTATGGCTATGAGGATAGGAAAAGGTAGTCTGTGACTGAATTGTGACTTATATGCAAACATTTGCTGGCCTGATTATAGCATCTCTGGATAGGGCTGCAAGAAAAGATCTACCAGAAATTGTGAAGAAGTACACAGTTTATACCACTTGGGTACAGATAGTCCTCGACATACAATCATTGGTTTAATAACTGCTCAAAGTTAATGTGGCCCTGAAAAAGTGATTTAAGACCAGTCCTCACACTTACAACGGTCAGTGTTCCTGCGTTCACATGATCAGTATTTGGGTGCTTGGTAATCAGCATATTGTAGTGTTCTGGGGTCATGTGATTACGATTTGTGATCTTCCCCGGGGGTTCCAACAAAGTCAATAGGGAAAGTTGGATTTGCTTAACAACCATGCAATTTGCTTAATGACAGCAGTGATTCACTTAATGACTGCAAGCAAAAAGATTATAAAATTGGATGTGATTCATTTAACAACTGCATTGCTTAGAGATGAAAGTTCTGATAAGTTGAAGGCTACTTGTAATGCAGCTTCATATGCTCCTAAATAACCCTTTCCTGAAGTTTACAAGCTTAATCAAGAAATAATGGCTTTAAACTGCTATCTTAAAGTGATTAATGAATCCGTTTTATTGAGTAAATGCAGTTTGAGATAAAAGGAAATGAAAGGAAAGATGCTGGAAACATGAATTAAAAAACAACAACATTCTTTTTCTTGTGAATGTGTTGTACGAGAATGAATTTTAATAATTTAAGACCAAAGCAGAAGGAATATTGTTGGGAGGGGAATCAACTTTTTCAAAAGAAATTAATAAAATGGAGAATCAGGAAAGGAAATTAAATTGGAAGAGAGGCACATATTTTCAGGATGTTATCTCTGTAACACGTTTCTATCTTGTCTTTTTGCTCTTAACAAAGATCTCCCATGGTGATTTCCAACACCTACATTCTGATTTTTTTTTTTTGCCAAAACCTAGTCAGGACTGTCAACTAAATACAGTAAGTCCTAGGTTTAAGGGCAACTCGTAGTTAAGAACAGAGCCTATCGTCACAAAATTTAAGCTAAATACACAGTGATTCAAGTTAAATACACAATGGTACACTAATACTGTTCCAGCTTATATACAAATTTGACTTAAGGACAGATTTTGGGAGCAGAACTCGTTCTCAAAGTGGGGACTGCCTGTGAGTTAAATGCATTAAAGAACTTCCCTTAAAACAGCAGTAAGCAGAGTCCACATAATTTGGTCAGTTACACAGGACAAGGCCAAAAGCAGGAGGATAAGACTCAGAACAAGGTACAGCTTGCAAAAGCAAACATGAAAAGTCTGAGGAGGGAGAGAACCAGCAGGTCCTCTTGTGAAAGCAAAGGAGTAGTAATTGGGCTGGGTTGATGAAAAGGAACAAAAGAGGTTGCTTGCTGGGGCAGCACAAAGCTTTTCTTGTCTGGCTTTTTGATGCCAGCGGACAGACAGCTTCTCAGGGGAATGCAGTGACCTAGCACACCCTTTCCATAATTGCTCATCTCTCAGTCTTGTGAGTTAGAAAACGGCTGTGGCAGCCACTGCTGTGGGAATGGCCAAGTGAACTTGGGGGGGGGGGCTCATGTGGGACCTTTGTTTTTGATTCCCTTTGGGCTTTGGACACAAACCTAGTCTAGTGTTTCTGTTTTAAGTCCAGCATTTGGACTTAAATGAGCTAATAGGCTCCTCCTGGAATGCTGGTAGAACAGAGTGCTGATAGAGCAGGTACTTCTGCTGTGCGGAGAGGGAAGGACACATTGCAAGTGATTTTCATTTGGGTTCCATTTATAGGAGTCATTATTTTCTTTATTCCTGTCAGAGGCACCTTCAAATCTCTGACTGAAAGGTGCTGCTAGGTTGAAAGGATTTTCCTTTGATAACTTGGGGGGGGGGGGATGCCAGATTGCCAAAGTAATGCAATCTTTGTGATTATTACAGGTAGTCCTCCATTTATGACCACTTCCCCATTGACTTAGCTTTTCAAAAGCTCACAAACGGTGATCACATGATCCTGGGACACAGCAACCATCATAAATATGAACCAATTGCCAAGCATTTGAATTTTGTTCACATGATCATGAGGATGCTTCAAAGGTTGCAATTGTGAAAAATGGTCGTAGATCACTTTATTCAGTGCCATTGTAACTTGGAATGGTCACTAAATGAAAGTTGAGGACTACCTGTATAGTAGTCATGATTAGATTTGTGTAGAACAAATAGGGGCACTGTTCAAGGTGTTGGTAGTGGCCAAGTCCTGCATGGTTTAAGGCCTGACCATCTTCAGGACTGCCTGCTCCAAATGGAACATGTCCACTTAATCTTGCTTTTTTCCTAATAATTTTTTTGACAATGTGGAATTCTTGGTGCTTTCTGAGCTTGGTTGCTTGCAGACATTTCATTACTCAGTTAAGTAACAGCATCTCACTCTTATTAAAAAAAATCATATTTCTCTTATTTTAGGGTTTCTTTCTGCAAGCTGGTTGTGTTCATGCATGCTCTGTGTAAGAGAAAATACTTTTACCTTGGAATGCATTTCTGAAATTCTCAGTGTTTGCGTATGCCTTCAACCTACCGTCCCTTAAGATATGTAAAATAAATGTTACCGAATTCTTTATTCATTTGTTCTGTGCCATCAGAGAATGCTAGTGATGAGTTTTGGTTACTGCATTCCTTGTTTGTACACAAAGAAGTTAAGAGAAGGTTGTTCTTATGACAGGAGCCACCATGTTCAATATCTGGGTTTTGCTTTGTTTATTCTAGTTTTGCCCTGCATATCAATGTGACTTAGAACTCAGAATTGATCTCCAAAGTCTTTCATCTTTCTCCCCCACCATAACTTTGCTCTTCTTTTTAGGATTGGCTGCTCTGGCTTCTTAGTATGTGGCATTAGTTGACAAAGGAAAAACGTCCATGGGAGACCATCAAACTTCCTGTGTAGCCCCAGGCTTATACTGAGACTTTCCTTCTCCCTGCATGTCTGTGGAGATTCTCAGTCATCCATGTCATGGTTGCCCCCAAAGGTGCTTTTTCAAAAGACAACCAGACTTTGTTTTTCTTTGAAGATGTTTTGCTTCTCATCCAAGAAACTGAAGTCAGAACTGGATCTTGGATAACAAGCAAAATGTCTTCAAGGAAAAACAAAGTCCGGTTGTCTTTTGAAAAAGCACCTTTGGAATTTCTCCCTACATGTTTTTACTTATTTATTAAATTTGTATGCTGCCCATCTCATTGTTCGAGTTAATTTTATACCAGCCGAAGGCTTACATTTAAAAAAAAATATTAACTCACCGTTATCTTTTTTCATTGTTTCTTTGAGTGTTTATGTATATTATTTTATCATAGGAAGAGGGAAGAAAAGTCAAAACCATATAGCATTGGGGATGTTAGCATTTCCACTTTTTCAGTACCTGCTATTCCTGATTATGGTATTTTCTGACATGTAGTTTTGGGGGAATGAAATTATAAAGAGAGGAGAAAGCATAAAAAATTATAAAGAAGTGTAGTTTGCTCAGCAGAGAAGAGAGGAGCTGAGAGAAAAAGAATAGTCCTTCTTGCTGGAGTGCTCACAATAGGCTAAATTTTGAGCAATTATTGTCTCCGCTGTTCCATTTGAAGGGGAAAAAAAGATAGGGCTCTTTAAAAAGGTAGCTCCACGGGGCTAAATCTTTTACCATGTACTTTAATCTGTCTCTGTGCTGAGATGCATAGAATCCTGCCTTCTTTTTTTCTCCCTGGGAACTCTGTCTTTTGTGTAATTCCTGTAATTTGTGAATCTGTCCTAAAATTCATTACCAGGATTTGACTTTTTTCTTTTCCAGGTATGTTCTGGGAATGGTGTCTGGCAAGGGCTACTACTCTGTAACTGTGCTTAATTCTTCTGACCATGTTGCTTTCCTTGATTGTTGAGGAACAGTTGTGGTAATTTATTTTTTCTGCCAGTTGAAGGTTGCCTAACATGCAAACATCTCCCCCCCCTTTTTTTTTTTAAAAAAAAGGGCAGCAAAGGCTAATAATTTCATTTGAAAATGGTTCACTGGGTTTTGTATACTTAACACAAACAAACAAACACAGGGAGGGCACTGTGTCAAATACCTAATTAAAAAGACAAGAAAGAGATCCAAACACATAGCGTACACTTGTTTCCAGTCAAACCCATTTAATAAACTTCGGGTTTTAGAGCTGCAGGTGTTATTTAAAGAGCTCTGCTATCAATGAGCAGAAGGAGAGAAAGTAACCCTATCTAAAATTGCTAAAAAGTTTACCAAGAGTGTAATCTAGAGCTTTGACTATGGACCAACTGTTAGCCTTTCTTCCCTTCTCTGCTTAGGATGCTGAATTGCAGAAAAACTCAGCTGTACAGTGGGAGTGCACTCACTTGGATTACTATCCACAGGTCCACAGCAGAGGCTGTGACAGGTGCCATGTCTGAATGAAGTGATAGTCTAGTAAAAATTCATAATGATATAATCAATGCATAGTTTTTTAAGCTTGTTCTTTTAGGAGTCCATTCAGGCACTGTTGGCTTTTTGCTTATCTCTCTCATGTTTGAATGCTTGGCAAGTAATTTCCATAAACTAGCACTATTTAAACAAATACTGACTTTTAAATATCAGCATTTAAATTATTCCTTTCCTCATTTTCAATATGTACTTTTAAAAAAATTGTCCATCCTGTGGGGGAATCATTTTAATTAGTATTCCTTTTACTGTCATTGGAGCTGGATTGCCGTGTTAGTCAAATCCTGTCCTAAGTAGTAAAATTGCTTGTCCATACTTATCACAAGGATAAAGTCATTAAAACGTTTATTTTAATAGATTCTAATAATGTAAGGAGGGTTTACAGCGATCTGCTTCTTCCTATTACCCTGCCATGTTTTATGGAAATGGCAGAGTAGCTCAAGTGATCAAATTTGTGGAATATTAAATAAATTCTGAATTGGATTTGAATTGGATCTGAAAAAAAACTACAAGGAAAAGGAGACAAATGGAAAAATGTATTGTGCACATTGTATAAGAACAGTAGAATCATAGAGTCATAGAGGTGGAAAGGATCTCAGAAATCTTCTTCTCCAGCCTCCCGCTCCACATCTACCATAGCATCTTTGAGAGATAATCATCCAGTCCCTGCTTGAAGACTTCCAGTAAAAGAGTTCTCACGACCCTTTCTTGTTGCCTGACATTTCATACATTGAGGAAGCATTTTCTAATATTCAGCCTGGACCCATTTCTTTGTGATTTTAACCCATGTTTTTTTCTGTTTCTCCCTTTTGGGGCAATAGAGAATGTATCCACTCCTGCAGTGGACTTTAATATTGGCCAGTGACAACTGTCTGGATAGATAGAATAGGGGTTCAGAAGTCTTGTATTCTCACAACAAACCATTCCTAGTTTACCATTTTTTCTTACAGCGAGCCTACATTTTTGGCTTTCCTTTTGTTTTTAATATGCAAACTTTTAGTAGTTTTCTTTAATATATCAAGCTTCAACTCATTTTGAATTTTATAATAATTTATAGCAATTATAATAATTCTTCTCTGGTTATGGACTCTCCTTCAGTTTCCTAAATACTCCCTTTTTCCTGTTCAGCATTTTGGAGAGGGCTGTATGCATCTATTTCTTCAATTTTTTTTCTTGTAGGAATTGTTTGTGACTGTATCTTTAGTATCTCATTTTGTAGAATTTTCTATCCCTCTAGAACTTCCCTCCTTTAAGAATTTTAGCCATTGGATCTGTCCCATCTTCTCTTGGAGTTTATCAAAATCATTTTTTTCTGAAGTCCAGTATACAAGTTTGACTCTTCTCATTTCATCCTCCTCAAGAGTATCATGGATATAGGAACGAAACTACTTTTTTTCCCAGGGTACTGGTAGTTTTTATTTATTCAACCAAGCCTTCCTAGTTGGTGAGGAATACCCCCTCCCCTTCTTCTTTTTTTCCATCTTCTGACAGATGAAGTTGTCACCAAGAGAGGACACAAATGTGCTGGACCTCTGACTCTTGGCAGAGTTATATTCCCAGCACATGTCAAGATAATTGAAATCTTCCATTATTGCTATCACATGACTCTTCAAAAGACTTGTCATCTGATGCAGAAAGGCCTCATTCGTCTCTTATGTCTGCTTCAGCAATCTAAATTCTCACAATGATGTCATTTTTTGTTTCTCTCTTTTAGCTCTGCCACAAATACATACTTCCACCTAGAAATCCAATTCATTTATATACTGCAGAACATATCATGCTTCAGTTCAATTTTTTTCCTCATATTTCTCAGATCCCATTAATTATGTCTAAGTGAAGTTGACATATTATAAGTAGCTTTCAAGCTGATGTTTATGTAAATGTACTGTATATTTTGGACCCTGTTGGGTATACTAAAAGATCCTTAAATCAGTAGAGTTTGGATCAGCCATAGGGCATATATTCTTAACTCTGCTAATGGGGCTATCCTTTTTGTTGAAACTGATACTTTCTGAAAAGTGTTAATGGAGAAAAGAAAAATTAGCTGCCAAGGCCAACTTGTTAATGGATACTACCTTCTCAGAAGAGTAGAATATCTTCCAAAAAGGCATTTTAGATAATACAAGTTTTTATATTATGTTTGCTTACTTTCTTAATAAGTCCAGCCCTGGGATGTCTGAAAAGATTCCTAGAAGAAGATTACGGCGGTTGAGCTTGATTAAATGATGTCTTTATATTCCATGATAGTATTTTTTATCTTATTTTGATTCAAATAATAATAATCATTGTTGTTTGCAATTAACCACAATCCATTTGAAAGAAGGTTATTATTCAAAAAATACTGTAAGTTGAGATTGATATAAAAAGTTTTCTTTACATGAAAAAGAAATAAAAGGAAATCATATTTCTGTAAAACTGAGCTTTGACTATACTGTGATTCGATATTGCAGGGAGACTCGAGAGCTGTCTTCAGTTATCAGAAGAGCTGTCAGGTAGAAGACAGGAATTGTTCAGACTTGTTCCAGAAGACAAGGAACAATGGGGTTCAATCACGACATACTAGATTTTGATCAGCGATTAGGGAATATCTCCAAATGATAAGAGCTCTACAAAAGTGCCTAAGGAAGAGAAGGATTTTCCTTCGCTAAAGATGTTTAAACAAGGGCAGATGGACATCTGTTGGGGATGAGGTAGTGATGGATTCCTGCACTAAGCAGGAACTTGACTAGATAATCTCCAAGATACCATCTAACCTGATTTAACTGATTTTATGAGTCATACGTAGCATATGTTTTTATGATTCATATGTAACATATGTTTTAATTTTATGGATAATGTCATGGCCTAAATTCTAGTCTCTTAACTTCTAAAATATTGGTGGATTGGCCAATTTCCAGTGCTTAACCACTTCTTATCTTGCTGCTACCAATAAAAAGGCTGTAAGATTCTTAACACAGGGAGCATTGTTACCATCTTTAAAGATACATGCTATAGCAGGTGACAGAACCTTGTAAACTTTGCTGAACTTGAAGAACCTCATCAGAGTTAAACCTGGTTCATACTTGGAAATTCCAGGGATTAGGTTAGGTTGAACCACATCCTATGTTGGTGCAAAGAAAAATTAAATGCATTTGTCTGTATCATCATCAAGAATCAAGTTCAATTTAGGGTTTTATTAATTTTTCTTTTTAATCAAAGATAAAAATAATGAAGCTTCACCAAAAGAAACTTGTTGATATGTGATTTCAGGAATGAAATGTAGTGCTTTGACCTAGCATTTTCGGGTGGTGGGACAACCAAGCCATGTACTGTATGGCCCAATGTCCCTACTATTGCTTTTGACCTACTTGACTTTTTGACATTTATAAGTTTTGTTGGTTTACCATCTGATTGCTTAAGAGATTTCATAGTCAGAAGCTCTTTGTAAACAAAATTAACCGATGGATTTTACCATAAGAACATGTAAAGTGAAATCAAGCTACACCTCTGAGTGCCATTTCAAATGACATGCTTTTTCTGTTGGTTGTATTGACTTTAGAAAGTTTGGATAGTGGCTGTAAAATGGGATAATACACTGGAAATCTATGGGAAGCCTGACTCATAAGCTTGGTTGTGTTTGGAAACTGTGTTGGCCAAGCTGTTAACCTAGCAGATTACTCCATGGAAAGAGTCAGAAAATTTATGGGGATGACGCATAACAGAGTAAAAACAAATAAGATCATAAACTGGTCTTTGCTTGCTTTTATACTACAGTCAGGGATTTCATCCATTAAAATTGTTGACATTTAGAGGATTCCTGTGAGGAGAGTGGGAATGTTTTTTTGAATGTCTAGTTTGGATATTTCAAACAGCAGAAATTATGGAACGGTTGAAACTAAATGAGGTCTTTATTACCTCTGATTTTTTCCCCTGATCTGTAAAGATTTGTTAATACTGGCGCTCAGAAGAACGTCTGAATGCTGAATCTGTTTTAATATTGATTGACAACTGAGCTTGTTTGGAGGTTATGGCAGGGGAGCACAGTTATTGTAATAGCCTTGACTGAAGATCAGTGTCAACCCTGAAGCTGACCTTACCGTGGCCATTTTTCAGGCTTCAGTGTTGCCACACTGGAGTTGAGGGACAGGGAGGGGGAAATAGAAATAGCTGGGGTTTTGTAGCCAAAATAAAATACTTTCTCTTGGGAACCAAGGACATTCCCACACCTGGCCGGAGGAAGGAGGAGTGATGTCACCAGACAACCAGACCGTACCTTGATTGGACTATGTGACTGATTGTTTGGGATTGAGGGAAAACTTTTACTTTTAATTAGGTGAAAACTAATAGCCAATAAAACTGTTCTTTGAGGAATGTACCTGCCTCGGAGTTCTGTTTGTTATGGGTGTATTACTTGGAACCCTGACAATTGGTACACTCCTTCTGTCTGGGATGGTCATCCTCTTTCACTGAGTGCGCAACTTCGAGAGGGATGCATATGGAGCAGTGAGGGAAGGAGACACCGAGCCAGCCAGATCTGCGATGTCAGCCAATATCAATGGGTTGCAGATGTTGCAGCCAGATTGCCCTCACATCCTATTGACAACAGAATAAATGGACGTTCTTTAGATTTGAGTATAGAACATAGACATTATCTAAATTTGACTGTAAAAAAAGCATTAAATCAGCGTAAAAAATTTCAACTCAAATATTCTGAGATAGTGCAATTAACTGGAGCTTTCAGGCATGTGAACAGCCAGTATGAGTGTAAAACTTCATTATTTTTTTTCAGTGGGCAGGTGATGATTAGCTGAGGCATATCAACAGCTGCTATAAGTGCTAGTTGGTCAAAACACCTTTCTTCCTCTCCAATGAATTGGGAGACTCTCATCCATACAGCCTAATACAGTTGAACCTATAAGATATCAATTTGAGGGCCACGGATGCAAATGTGTTTGCTTACCTCTATTTCTAACATGATAAATATGAGTTTAATAGCTTGATTGTATAAGGAATGGAGTAGCTTTTTACAAGTTCCCTTCCTGAAATCCAGTTATATGTCTATATTATCTAAACATTCAGTTTAGATAATAAAACAAGTAAGCAAGCAAGAAAAACTGTTTGGTTGAAAAAATTTTAAATGGTGCACTGCAAATAATAACAAAGAATAATTCCAAGCTGTCCTGTGAATAAGAGCGAATTCTATTTACCCACTTGGAATAGCTCAGTATAATAGAATACTGGCTATTTATTTTGAGTGAAAACAGCCTTAGAAAGGAGTTTAGTAGTCCATTCATCAATCTAAGGCCTTCTGAAGTTATGTCCATGCTGGTTGACTACCTGTCACCCCAGCACATTTGGAGCACTTCTAACTAAAAGAGCAGCTGTTACAGGTAGTCCTTGACTTACGACCACAATTGAGCCCAAAATTTATGTTGCTAAGTGAGAAATTTGTTAAGTGAATTTTGTCCCATTTTATGACTTTTCTTGTCTCATTTCTTAAATGAATAACTGCACTTGTTAAATTAATAATCGTTAAGTGAATATGTTTTCCCCATTGATTTTTCTTGTCAGAGGGTTGCAAAAGGTGATCACATGACCCTGGGACACTGTCACTCTCATAACAGTGAGTCAGTTGCCAAGCATCTGGATTTTTATCACACGGCCATCGGGATACAGCAATGGTCATCAGTGTGAAAAATGGTCATAAGTTACTTTTTTCTCTGCCATTGCAACTTTGAACGGTCACTAAAGGAACTGTCAAGGACTAGCTGTATTCTTATGGATATTTTTTAGTTTCATTTTAAAGAAAAGGCTGTATTTATAAACCCCTTTTTCTTCTCCAGTTATGTACCTTGATTGCTTTGGAGGCCATATATGTGTGGATATTTTAAGAATACAGTTAGAACTACATCAACGGATAATTATGTTAAACAAATGAGGAAATATGGAGTTCACTGTTCCATTCATTAGTCCGTTTGGTAAATGGGGAAATATATGCCTGCATGGAAGGGTTGGCTCCTATTTTAATGCCATTTTAACTTGGAAGGGATGGAGATGAAAGCAGGAAACATAATAATGAGGAGGTATTGTGCTATCCATCATAAGTACATGTGTTAGGGTGGATGAGATCAAGTTGTTCTGGTAGATTTCGGGGTGTCTTGCAATCAAATCAGCAAGGTTTCCCATTTTTTTTCTGTCCCTCCTCGCCACTTCCAAAATTGACTTGCTAAGAGAAGACACTGTGGAAGACTCAATGTGGACTATCCTACTGAAGGACTTGTAAGCCCTCGTTGGCTACTGATCACATGCTCAGGGGCAATCTGTGCCCTCATTCTTAGCTCTTGAAGTATAGATGCCTATTTGCAGAAGGACTATTAGAATGCAAAGATCCTGCAGTTTAAGCTCGTTCAACCCTGCTTAAAAGAACATACAATGGGGCTCACTATATACCAGAGAACCCATCTTACAACTTTACATCGTACCTCTGTCTGTACGTATCTTTTTGAAATGTAACGAACTATAATGACCACAGCTCTAAAACTAATTACTGCAGTTCTGGCACAAAAAACAAACCAACAAGCAAATACAACAAATCTAATGTATAATTTGAGCTGAGCCTAAGCACATAACATAAGGTTTAGAGCAACACTGCAGAAGTATTTCCTCCCTCTTTTAATTTGGACGTCAAACCCCAAAGCCACAACTTTCATAACTGCCTGCTCAAGCAGAGCCTTTTCTCTTTGCAGGCAATTCAAGGTTGAATCTGCAGGTTTTTGAGGAATGGGCATTTAAGGAGCATATGTACATATAGGGGTGTGCAGTCTGGAAAATTATACAGATTTTAAAAGAACTTACCAAAGGATTGCAGTTTTCCCCCCAACTCTTGCCACGAAGAGACAGGGAGATTACAAAATATGTTTTGCTTTAGATGCATGAAATCAATATCATTTTACACACACACTGTTGTTGGAAACGTTTAAAGCGTGATGGTAAGTTTGGGTAAAGCCTCTTTTCTAGCTTGCAGCCCCTACCTAATGGGATTTGCTCACAAGAATCATCTGCCAGAGTTCCCTTCCTTCCAGCCATTATGTTCAATCAGTTTAACAATCAGTGTATTTTAATCACTGAAGCATAATTTGGCTGAGATCTTGCTTCTTCACAGTTCTGTCTTTTATAATGCTCTGCATGATTTTATTTGTAATTATTGCATTTGCTGCAGTTTGGATGTTTGACTTTTTATGGACAGCTCTTTTATGTGCAGAAACATGATAATAGAGCAATTTGTTAATTATTCAGGCAGTGTTTTATGTACACACAGTTCCCCATATGATGGAAAAATGACCGTTGGCAACCGCCAATGTCCAGCCACAACCATGTTTTGGAGCATAGGATACTGAGAGAGAGGAAGGAGACTTTGCAGACGGTCTTCAAAGATTGAGCCGAGTGAGGATAGGAAGAGTAGGGCTCTTCTGCTTAGCAGACACTAGGGCCAGCAAAAGGAGGGAGCCACAAATTCATCTGAACACAGAGTCTTTCGGGAACAACTTTTTTCTAGTCTTCTGTGACCCCATGCACTGTGCAGAGATAGTCCAGTTTTCAAAGCAATATACGTGCAGGCAGTTGACTCTTTGTCCGATTTTGAGAAATTGTTTCCTTTTATTCGGAGAGGGGTTCAGAGAGGTGCTCAGCTGCTGGTACCTTTGGGTGTTGTAGTGCCCATCTTTGAAATGGGAAGGTGACTGAGGCTTTGGATAGGATTGCACCCATGCAACCTCTCCTCACCCGTAGACCTCTCTGTGCCCCGTGGTATACAGAGGAACTGAGGGATGAAACATATGAGATGTCTAGAGTGCTGCTGGCAGAAGACAAGGGATTAACTTGATCAAACACAGGTAGGAACTGCTACTAAGGCTTACCTTGTGGCAATTCGTGCAACAAAGTGTAAATACTTCTCCACACTAATTGCAATTGCAGCTAATTGCCCAGCAACCCTCTTTAAGGTGAGCCTCCTCTTCCTGGGGAAAGAGGAGATTGAGGTCCACGTAAAGGGGTGCGCTGAGGAATTTGTGGATTTTCTGGAAGACAAAATCGCTTGACTTCGTTCTCAGTTAGCTGCCGGCGTGGTTGCTGGTCCAGTGGAAGCCCCTGAGGCAGGTTCTTGCCCTATTATCCGGGAACAGTTTGACCCTGTTGCTCCTGAGGAAGTGGACAGGATCCTAGAGATTATGTGTTTTAGACCTATGTCCCTCCTGGCTTGTGAAAGCTTCCAGAAGGTGACAGGCAGGTGGACTCTGGTGGTGATCAATACTTCCCTACAGGAGGGGGCAATGCCCTATTACTTTAAGGAGGCTGTGGTCCGCCCTCTTCTTAAGAAGCCATCGCTGGACTCCACCCAGTTGGATAATTTCTGACCTGTCTCCAATCTTCCCTTTTTGGGGAAGGTTGTTGAGAAGGTGGTCGCGCAGCAGCTCCAGAGGTTTCTGGATGAAAAGGATTATCTCGTCCCCTATCTGTCAGGATTCAGGCCTGGATTTGGCACAGAAACGGCATTGGTCGCACTTTTGGATGATCTCTGGCAGGAGCAGGATGGGGTAGTGCATCCATCCTTGCTCTACTTAACCTCTCTGCAGCTTTCGATACCATCGGCCATGGTATACTGCTGGGGCAGCTTCGGGAAATGGGAGTGAGAGGCCTTGTGCTGTCCTGATTCATTTCCCTCTGCAGCTGCTCTCAGTCAGTGTTGATAGGAGGGGAGAGTTCCAGCGCTCGCCTACTGCTTTACAGAGTTCCGCATGGCTCAGTACTCTCTCCACTCCTGTTCAACATTTATATGAAGCCACTGGGTGAGATTATCCATCACCATGGACTGAAGTATCACCAATATGCTGATGGTGAGTTAAGTGATGCCGTGTCCTCCCTCTTACAGTGCCTAGAGGCTGTTAGGGGCTGGATGAGAAGCAACGGGTTGAAACTAAACGCTTGCAAGACCGAGTGGCTCTGGGTTTGGGGTTCGTTGGTTCAGGGAGAATTGCCACTTTTGGTCTTGGATGGGGTGGCACTACCCCAAACAGACCCTTTGTGTAATCTAGTGGTTCTCCTGGACTCATGACTCCTGCTTGAAGAGAAGGTGGCGGTCGTGGCCTGGAGGGCCTTTGTGAAGCTGCAGATTGTGTGCCAGTTACGCCCTTTCCTGGACCAACAGTCCCTACTCACAGTCACTCATGCCCTAGTCACTTCCTGTCTTGACTATTGCAATGCGCTCTACATGGGGCTGCC
>JANHFL010001670.1:213352-225789 GCA_032468155.1 Oxyrhabdium leporinum | reverse complement strand
CGCCCCCAAGGGAAGACACAGACTGAGGGAAGGATGACAGGCAGCAAAATCCCC
This sequence comes from Oxyrhabdium leporinum, assembly GCA_032468155.1. NCBI lineage: Eukaryota > Metazoa > Chordata > Lepidosauria > Squamata > Cyclocoridae > Oxyrhabdium > Oxyrhabdium leporinum. The sequence continues at coordinate 225,735 of JANHFL010001670.1, read as the reverse complement.
CCTTCCTGTTTTCCTCCCGTTCGTGAAAAAGCCTCCATTCCGAAACTTCCATCGTGCTGCAAGATGGTAAGACCTGGCATGTGCACTGAGACCAAATGGGGAGGGGGATTTTCCTGCCTGTCATCTATTCCTCAGCACAGACCGAGGGAAGGTTGGCAGGCAGGAAAGTGCCCCCTCCCCATTTTCCTCCCGTTTGTCAAAAAGCCTCCATTCTGGACGCTGAAGTTTCGGATTGGAGGCTTTTTCACGAACAGGAGGAAAACGGGGAGGGGGGATTTTGCTGCCTGTCATCCTTCCCTCAGTCTGTGCTGAGCTTGATGAATGGATGACAGGCAGCAAAATTCCCCTCCCCATTTTCCTCCCGTTTGCCTCCCCAAAAGAGGGAAAAAGCAAAGCAGCTGGCTGTGGAGCTGCTGGCTTCGGGGAAGCCGCTCAACAAGCAGAAGCGCTGTGTCCAGAAAAAGAAGGGCAAAAGCAGTATTTGTGGGCTGCAGCTGCAGCCGGACAGTTGCCCCCCCCATGCCTCCCCACACCACCTCCCCGGGCTTATTTTCGGGGTAGGGGCAATATTAGGCCTACCTCCAAAAGAGTAGGATTGGGCTTATTATTGGGATGGGTCGTGTTTTCTGAGAAACACGGTATCATTCAGAGTAATCATGGTATTAAGAAGTGTCACTGCTGTTAACAATGCAATTTCTTCTTTTCCCTTTTTGCTTACCAATGGGAACTCAGGAAATTCAAAACTGTTAAAGTAATGAAATTAAGAAAGCTGATTCATGAGAATTTTAGTAGGCAATTATACTGAATGCTGTCCAACGTACCAGCGGCTTTTCAATAGGTTACACTAAAAGACAAGAAAGAATTCAAGTGGTAAAGTTGAATGTCAGTTCTTCCATCTTATGAAAAGATAAGCTTTGCATTATTTAAATACCCTTTGCAGTTCATCCTCCCAAAATAATGAATAGTTACTTCTATACTTAACAGTTTAAGTAAAAACAATTTAAGCCAAGATAAGCACATTCACTCATTCTACATGTATCACACTATAGTCCTCAAATAAAGGAAGTGTTTTTTAGAGAAATGGAAGAGGTACAGTTTCTTTTATTTGACTTCAGGTGGATCACCATAGCAAATCATTTAAAACTCACTTTTAAACACATTTGAGGAAACTACAGAGTAAATAATTTTGAGCGAAAGGGGATATTTAGCTAAACACAGTATTATTTTTTTAAATTGATTTTTATTTACTAACATTTATGCAGCTATACTCTGAATGGCTCAGAGCTGTGTACATAGATGAAAACTAGAGGCGTATTAGGTATGTGCACTGCCCCAGGGTGTTTATAAAAAAACTAGTAAAGGCGGGATAAAAAAAGAAATTAATAAATTAAAAGCAACACTAACAATATGTAGTATAATGCCACTGACCAATATGGATAGACACCAACACCTAAAATTATCTCCCCGAGGCATGTCTTTATGTATTAATGGAAATTCATTAAGGAGGAAGAGAACAGCTAACCCCCTCTCCTTTGCATGCATATGCACACACCTAATTACAAATATAATTAAAGTTCTCCTGTACTGACCGCTCCCAGTAAGAGAGCTCTTAGCATTACTAGCCCAAGGGCATTCTATGGGCATCTACATTAATCCATCTTTTTCCATCTCATCCACCCCTCCCATCTCTAAAGTCTCATTATTGCATCTGTTCCCCAATCTACTTAATTTCATATATTTATTATATTTATACAGCCACCCATCTCACAGACTGTAACTCTAGGCAGCTTACAATTATTTACCATTATTTATATGAATGGAGGGGTGCAATGGGTAGTGGTTAAAGACACCGAGTTTGTCAGCTGGAAAGCTGATAGCCCGGGTTTGAGACCAGAGTGCTGCACGACAGGGTGAACTCCCGTTACTTGCCCCTGCTCTTGCCCACTTGGCAGTTTGAAATCATGCAGATGCAAACAGATAAATAGGTACCACTTTTAGTGGGAAGGTAACAGCGTTCCGTGGAACTTGGCAGACAGTCATGCTGGCCACATGACCATGGAAATGTCTTCAGACAATGCTGGCTTAAGAAACAGAGATGAGCACCGTTCCTAGAGTCGGACATGACTGAACTGGAGAAATCTTTATTTTTACCTTTATTTATATAAGTAAGTTTTGTGGGACAACTGAAAAAAAATCACAAATGGAAATCATGAAAAGTTACAAGGCTCCAAATAACTTAATATTTCATTTCTCATGGAATGGATCAGATAGTTTCTATTTCTTCTTGTTTTAAGGTGGGTTTGCTACCTGCCTGCCTATCCCTACATACATATAAACATACACACACATATACAAACACACAGTTTATTTTATTTACTACCACATTTAAAACTAGTTCCTGTGCTTTATTCAGCATAATTTTAAGGATAAAAATATGCTTTAAATGCTTTAAAATGCTTTAAAATCTTGAGTCTATCTTCCCACTTCTCTACATTTATCATGTCCGCGGAGTGTAGACCTGTAGTCTCATTCAGTGTTGAATATCTCATCCCAATCTATCAAACTGATCCTTAATGCTGCAGAATAGAAATCATCTAGCGTCCTATTTAGCAAGGGATGTTGATAGATGTATATGGAAAAGGCAGTGCTAAACACAGACAAAAGGCATGCTTTCTATCACGAGCTGGAAGAAAGTTGTGCTGCTGGTCTAAACTCCATTGTCCTCATTACCACATTCTATTCTGCATTAATAGTGAAGCCAGTATAATAGTGCTGGCCTTATTTGTTGCAATGCATGGGCAAGTTAAAAAAAAAGTGGCTTTGTTTTTCCTCCTATAAAATATCACCTGCAGTCAGGAAAAAACTACCAACTGTTCTCCTTAAAATACAAGCAGGGATGGGCAAGTAGAGACGACTGCTTAAAACAGAATTTAGCCACCTGTCAACTTGACTAATGCATCACAGTACAGAGGTGCCCAATCAGATTATTTCTGAATGAGATGTAGCATTCTTTTGAGAAAGCATTTGATCTGTGTTCAGAAGTCATCCAGCTCGTCCAGAGGCTGTGTGCATGTGTATGTGTGTGTAGGAGGGAGCAGTCACAAATTGAGAACTTTGTCTTTTGCTAGTGCTGCAAAGAATAGTCATGTTGGTAGCACATGGCTATGGCTATGAGCACCTATGGAGTACCCAGAAAGTCTTAAAAGCAAGCAAAATTTCTCTCTAACCAAGCATAAAACTAGCAAAAGGAATGGCCAGATGAAACCCCTTGCAGCAGACATAATGGAAAAGTATAATACACTCACTGTTGATAATATTTAGCAGACCTTCCAGGATCAAATCAATCTTCTGTATAGCCCACAACTAGAGCTTCTCTCAAGAGAATGCTACTCCTGGTTTTTGAACATATTTCTAATCCTCTTTAACATTTCTTCTAAAAATGCTAAGGAAAAGTTTAAAGTGATTCATGTATTGCAGAATTGACTATGCTCTAAATCTAAACAAGAATTCTCCAGAGCCCTAATTGTATCTATCCTCTTTCTTTTCAATGACACCAAGAATACTTGAACTTTCTTGCACAACACCCCAGGTTTATAGCAATCTCCAAAATAATTACTGCACAAAAAGGATCCTCTTTTACTTGCATGATTTTTACATGGTAAATTGCTACCAAATTTACCACTCAATGCCACATCTCACTGAGTTCCCATAACCTAAATGAATTTAGCCCAATGTTTTCTTTCTGATTGTCTAGCACAGTGGAGGGCAACATATCCCTCTGATGGGATTTAGTCAAGAACCTACTTGTACCTTTGCAATTAGAAGTTGCCTTTGCTAACAAAAAACAGACATCTCCAACTCACAAGTTTCTTTCCTCTTTAAAGATGACACAGAGAGAAAGAAATCACTATTTCAGATTCTTTAAGAGGAAAAGCTCCAGAAGCAAAGAAGTATATTGATTGAGTTTTAGGCTATTAAAGTTTAGGTACTACTAGTGCCTTTTATGATAGATACCTCTTCATATGATTGAGCAATCAGCTTGGTAAAATTAAATTGCAAGTCAGTCAGTTTCCTACTGTTATATTTTATGCATTTTGGAAATGAATATCCAAAAAAGAAATAAATTTGTTGGTTGGCTACAAGTCTGTAAGCTAACCAAGAGCAGTTGTTACATCCTCAGTGCTGACTGTTCTTCATTTTGTCAGCCAAGAAAGCAACACAACTGCTTTGTTAATCTGCTCCATAATCTGTCTATATTAATCATAAAATAAGGTACTTCATTTGAGATTTCGGACCTGGTATAGCTAACATTTACAGGATTTTGTCTCACAATTGCATGCAATCTTCCATCTTTTCTTGCAGAAAATTCAAATAACTGCAGAAAAATATTTGCCTCTAGCTGTATTTGTTCACAGCTTGAGTCATCCCTGAAAGATTCCTGATTGTGAACCAAAAATTGAATTATTTCAGCAAAGTATTTTACATAATATCAGTTATTTTCTACAACTTCAGTAGCTTTTTTTGAACTCTTCTCACTCAGCATGCAACTCTGGGCAGCTAACATTCCATTAAAAATAATTAACACAATTAAAACATACTGCACTCAGGTGGACTCAAAAGCATACAAAGTCTCCTCCAAAGCAACAGACCCATTGTTGGTAAATGGAGGATTAGATTCGGAATTTCACTTTAAATAAGTTGCCGTTTTTAGTGAACAAATGAGGAAAGATGCTTGTTCTGAAATCAGTGGGTAATGGCAGTAATAAATTGGTGACTTGCATGAAATAAGAATAATATAGCATTACAGCATGTAAGAAAGATTAACATATCACAGATTTCCTATGTGGCTGAAAACAGATTGGGGTTGTTTATTGCTGTCACCATTTAGCAAAAGTGATAGCTTTTAACCACCATAGGATATTACAACTTAAAAACAAGCATCTATAAATAGTGTGTGACCCCCCCCTTTTTTTTGCATAATCCATTATCTTAACCTCCTTATAGCAAAGATACCAACTGAAAGATGTGGGTCTAGAAAGCCATCTTTTTAATACATGGCCGGCCGGCTGAGTGACTTTGGACCCAGTCCTTCCTCTTTCTCAGCTTATCCTACCTACCTCACGGGTAAAATCAAAGGCAGACCTATTAAATTTGTTCATTGCCTTGAGTTATATATTTTAAAACCCTAATAATCTAATAATAATGATCACATTGTGCAATTGGGTAACACACACAGTAAAATAACAATAGATTGTGTGAAAGTGTAGTATTTTGCTCCATTGTGTGATCTTCATTCACCATCCAAAGTTAAATGAAATCAACATTTCACCTAGCCAGTTGCCACCAAGCCATAAACGGATTTATTTACATTACTATGCTTCCTCAGATGCCTTGTTTCCCAGCTTTTTACTTCCCCTTTTGAAAAACAGAACTAAGAAAAATCCCATTTTCTCCCTTGAAAGTACTGTAACTGATTTATTTATAGAAAAATACTTTGTCTCCTGCCTTAACTTGCCTTTACCTCCTCTATCTTTCTTTTTAAAAAATCCCAATTCCCCCTGCAAAACAAGAAAACAATTTACCGATTTACACAAATAATGCCTTTCTAGTCTCCCTTCCTATGTTTCATATAGTCAACAGATTTAAAAAAAAAAACCTTTTAAAGTGGTTTCTACAGGAATTAAATTCTGAATCACACAAATAGTGAGAAAAGTCCCACTGCTGCTGTCACTTTCATTCACCTAAAGCAGATCAAGCATTACCATTTGGCAATCAGGAGACAGATGTTGAGTTCCAGATAGCAGCCGCTAATTAAACTGCTGTACATCCAGGAAGGTTCTTCGTTTCAGCCATCCTAGGCTCTTCCTTTAACCAGAAAAATAGAGGTGAGCCAAGTAAAATTTGACAGAGCAGTTCCCTTGGTTCTCAAGGCACACGCTTAATCCCTGCGTGTATCTTAATCATGGAAAGAAATGTTCTAGCAAAGTTTTTTTTTTCAACTCTCCATGATGCTGCCTGTATCTTGTTCCTAACCAGAGTTCAGATAGCTTTTATTGTTCTGGTGTTAAATATTGCTTATCCTCATAAAAGAGGCAACAAACCCAGACAGTTTTACAATGGGCAGGATTAGATGTGCTTTGACAACTATTTTGTTGGTGTCACAGTGGGGTAATTAGGCACTGGGATCAACCAGGTAACCTGTTAACCACTTTGGCTGGTGTGGATGTGGTTCCTGGTTTGTGGCTCCTGGTGCAAGACTATTTTGGCTTGGAATGCAGGAGAGTCCTGCTTTTTCTTCCTACAGTCTCTCCCTGTCTTTGCTGTGCCTTCAGTTCAGAGACTTGGCTTTGAAAAAGTAAGCAGCACTTAGCTTGATTCTTCTAATCCAGGGGTGTCAAACTCAAGGCCCGTGGGCCACATCCGGCCCGCAGAGTGCTTAAATCTGGCCACGGGGTCAGTCTGGAGGTATCAAAGGAGTGGCCTGTGGTGCCTCTGCTGGCCTCCAGCAGCACTCTACCGGTCAAAAACATTTTCGGCCAGGAGAGTGCTGCAGGAGGCTGTGAGGCTGAAAACAAGGTGCGGAGGGGACGTGCACAGCCCCCCACACTCCGTTTTGGCTGGCAGAGTGCTACAAGAGGCATCCGTCCCGTCTCCCCCCCTGCTCCCCTGCTGGCCCGTGGAGAACTACAATGCTGATCCGGCCCGTGGAGAACTACAATGCTGATCCGGCCCTTGAAGAAATCCAGTTTGACACCCCTGTTTTAACCAGTAGAAAAATTTGTGTGTGATTTGATACGTTGCTAAGTTACTGATCTAGACATCTCCCAGAACTCACCTACCTGTTTATGGAGATCCTCAGTCCTTGGGACAAAGAGTGATTGGAGGTTATTTTCCTACCAGCCAGTGGGGAATACAGTGGAAATTGGGAAATACAAAGCTGGAAGAGGCCACCAACCCCATTCCTTAACTTGCTTTACATATCGTAAATGAAGACCTGATCATTTGTTAGTAAACTGAAGATATGCTACAGAAGTAGAATAAGGATCAGTGCGAGATAGGTGTATGGGTGCAGCTGGTGGGGTGCTTTGACATGACAATGAGAAAAGGATCTCAGTTATATATATATGAAAGAGTTTTTATTCACACATCATACCTTCCATTTCTTTATAGTTAAGTAAACGTTCAGATTTCAAATAGATATAATTGTCAAGACACAATTTCATGTATACCCACTCTAACCATTAGAATAAAATATTACACTTTCTATGGTTGACCGGGAAATGGGAAACAATTGGGAACTGAGGGGAAAGAACTAAGCTCAAAGAAAAAATATTGTTAAATTGCATGGCAATGAAAGGGTGTAGACCAGTCAGCTGTTTCAATAAAAAACTAGGTAGTTCTTCACTTGATAACCAATTTCCAATTTCCCTTTATATTGGTCGCATAGTCAGTCAGATGTTTAGAGTGGATTTGGCATTTTTTTGAACTTATCCAGTCCTTCCCAAGGAACTGAGATAGTTGTTTGATGGTGCTAGAGTTATCGTCATAATATTATTATTGATATTAGTATTGATGTATTTTTGTCTAGATGGAACACACAATCTCCCTCCATTCCACTCCACTCTGAAATGTATACAAATAGTCCTCATTTACTTTGGGACCAAAATTTCTGTTGCCAAGCAAGTAGATTGTTAAGTGAGTCACATCAAATTTTATGAACTTTTTTTTTGCTATAGTTGTTAAGCAAATCACTGTTGTTAATTGAATCATGCAGTCATTAAGTAAATCCAGCTTTCCCCATTGACTTTGCTTATTGAAAGCTGGCTCTGAAGGTCACAAATGGTGACCACATGGCCCTGGGATACTATAACTATCATAAATACATTGCCAGTTGCTAAGCACCAGAATTTTGATCAGATGACTGTGGGGTTGCTGCATGTTTAAGTGTGAGGACAGGTCATAAGTTCCTTTTTTCAGTTGTAACTTCAAATGATCACTAAATGAATAGTTGTAGTCAAGGGCTACCTGCAGTCTGAGAAGTAGTGCAACTTAATCATTATATCTGCAGATACAATGCAGACATTCCTTAAATGACCTGCTCTCCTGCTTCTCTTCTCCTTTTCAAATATTTCTGGAACCTGTGTGGGAAATAAGGTTGCTGCTAACCCGAGAAGAGGCAAATTAAGAATAGCCAGCAACTCAAAGAACTGGAGTCATACATCAGCAACTCCATGGCAACAGATTCATCCCCATGGCTGCCCAGTAGCACAACAAGTAGAATTTCATTGATGGGTGGAATATAACAAATGGAGTCAGGATCCCAGCTGTTTCTGGCAAAGTGCAACCAACCCACTCTCTGAATCCTAACACTGTTGTTCCTTTGATCAACAGAGGACAAAAAATACTCAATGGAGGGTGGGGTTTTGGAAGGCGGAAGGTAGATGAGGGAGCAAATCAAAGGAGTGATCATATAACACAAAAGCTTTTTTTGGAGAGTTTATTTTTTAACCATTTTAAGGAACTAATTAACTACCTGAATGTATCGCACACTATAGATGTCTTGGTTCAACAAAACTAATATTCATTTTTACTGTTGCTGCTGCTGTTCATATTGATAGATTTTCCTCCAAACACCTCTCATATCAAACCAAAGAGAAATACTCGGTCTAGAAGGTTCCCTTTAGGTCCCTCTGTCTCATAGCTGCAGCAAAGTATCTGCTGCCAGTCTCACCTCATGACTTCAAAATTACTTGTAAATGACTATAAGGAAGATCATCCAAGGGGAAAACCTGGTTGTGTTTGGCTTGCAGGTGTTTTCCTTCTTAGATGGCCAACACAGGCTAGTCCAGATTCCTATCTTGCTGCCATCTCCTCTCCTCTCCTTTCTTTAGGCCTTTGATTCTTTCTGTAGATGCAATATAACATTTTCTTCAGTACAGTTGGGAAACTCTCCCCCCATTTGTACAGACCAGTTGTCCAAATCTCATCATCACTTTCTTACTATTTGTATCCAAGCCTCAACTGTGCCATTTATCTCTCTTCCACCATACAATGACCAACAAGAAAGAAGAGGGAACATGTTTAAAACAGAAATCTCTTAAATTTTAGGTATGGTTACTTGTTTATCTGCCCATCATGTATTGTCTAGTTGAGAATGCAGCAGGTCAAGTAGTGATGAGAGTACCATTCCCCTCCCCCCCCCATTTAACAAGCCTATTTCAAGAACTGTACTTGCTGCTAGTTTGCATCCAAATACAATTCAATATGCTCTTGAAACCATTCATTGCTCAGGGACTAGATATTTACAAGACTGCTTATGCCAGTGGCTTTTGCTCATCCAGTGAAATTGAGTAGGGTTGACTTACTCCACATTCTATCTCTTAAAGATTATCATCTGCAGGACCATACAGTCAAGCCATCTTGGTTGCAATTGTTCTTTTTTGGAACAGTTTATTTCCTGAGCTCAAGCTCAAGCTCAAGATAGGAGGGTATAAGAGGAGAAGGGATCTCGAATAGTTGGAATTCTCCAGCTTGGGTTTTGCTTAGATACTATTTATATTACATATAATTTGTATAGACCTCCCATTTTAGGAGACTGTGTGGGTGACTTGTTAAGCTGTGTTCATTTGTAGTGCATTAATAGCTGGGAGGAGAACAACTAATTCTTAAGTGTACTAAGATTACTTTGTTACGCTGTCCTTAGGTAGATCTTCCTGAATTCTGTTGAAATGGTAATTCTGGACTTCATTTACTATGGGAAAACCCAACATGTGAGCTTTTATTCCATATCTCAGAAAAAATCCATATTTTGTTCCAACCCCTGAGCTTGGATATCATTGAGATTTATTTTCAAATTTGTATTATGCAAATTTTATAAAAAAGTGACTCTGGGCAGTGTACAAGTAATAAAACAGTAAATATGTAAAAAATTAATGAACAAATAATCATAATTAGCTGCAATAATGGAACCATCTTAGAATGTCACCGATCCTTTAGGAACCCCAGAGGTGATGACCTAGTCAGATTTTGAAGAACTTCCAGAATATTAACAGGGATGGAGAAGGAACCTCATTTTTGGGAAGGTAGAAAGAATGTTCCATAAGGCAGGCGCCACAACAGAGAAGGTTCACCTACTAAGATTGTAAAGCCCTAACAGATGGGATCTACAGCATGCCTTCTCTGCAAGATCGGGTGGGCAGATGTAATCAGGGAGAGGGATCCTTCATATAACTCAGTCCCATGCCACGAAGGGCTTTAAAGGTTAAAACCATCACCTTGAATTGGATGAATCTGGAAGCAAACTGGCAGTCAATGTGGCTCACATGTGATGTCGTGGGATCATACATAACTGCCCACACCACATTTAGTATCAGTTGAAGCTTCTGCATTCTCTTCAAGGGCAGCTCCATGTATAGTGTATTACACTGATTCAATCTATGGCATAAGTGACTGTAAGCAGAGTACCCTCCTCCCAGCCAATCTTGGAATGGGCATAACTGGCGTACAACACAAGGCTGTGCAAAGGCCCATCTAGCTACAACTGCCACATGCTCTTTCAGCAGGAGTCATGAATCCAGGAGAATCCCCAGATTGCTCAATGGGTCTGTCTGGGGCAGTGCAATCCCTCTAAGCACTAAAGATGGCATAGCTCTAGGACTGGTAGGCCCCCAAACCTATAGCCACTCAGTCTTGCCAGGATTCAGCTGAAGCCTATTGCTCTTCATCCAAACTCTTACAGTTTCCAGTCACCAGGATGTTCACAGCATTATTTAATACATAAATGTGCAATAGGCTGTTTGTTTTATCATCAGGATTTGAATTCAGATGTAGCTTGTTAGGTCTGGGAAAGTTCACAGTTTACTGCTGACAATTTCCCTGGTAACAGTGTATTATACTTTAACCGTTTGTTTGTTTATGGTGACTTTGAGTCAGCCTGGACAAGTCCTTGCAGTTTCCTTGGCAAGATTTTGGAAGTGGTTTGCAATGGCCTGCTTCCTAAGCTGAGTGTGTGTGATTGGTGCAAGGTCACCAAGCTGGCTTTGTGTCTCATGGTCTCCCAGTTTCTAATCTGACGCCTTAACCACTACTCTAAACTGGCTCTCCATGCTGTGTACCTTCTGTTAATAATGCTTATATAAGAAATAATCTAAAACTTGTATTCCTGGAATCCAAAGTTCATATTTCGGTGTCACTGGCTCATAAACCAATGTGGGATATGAATTCTCCACCCACTCAGGCATTCATTCATACAATGTGCTAAATAGCAGTAAGTAAAAGCTTTTTTCTATAACTGCTTTGGTGCACCCTCATATGCAAGATACAAGCAAAGAACACATTTAAATACAGTTTTCTTAGTTTGACTGAAAGAATATTTCAGGGTTTACATGTTAGGAATACAACTTATGAGAAACAGGAAAGTGCAAAAAAAGTTACAGGCCTAAGAATATACTAAGATGACATAAGACATAAGAGTCTGATGGCTAATTCAACTTTGTATCCAAATACCTTCACTTTGGCTGGAAAAAAAAGAGTGATGCACTGATATATGAAGAAGAGAGGAAGTACAGTACAGGATAACCATTTGAGAGAGCAAGAGATGCATCAGGAGGTAAATGGTAAAGTTTCCTAGGCAAGTGGTAACACAGCACTTTTCAGTCCTCAGAAGACCTCGTTGCCTTCAAAGCTCATTGGAGTTGATTGGTTCCAGTCCTTGCCTTGGATGTTCAGTGCTCTGGACTGAACTGCTATCAACTCATGGGACAGGAGTGGCTCCTTCAAGCAGTGTTCCAACATCTGGGCCTCTGTGGTTGGCAAACAGGGGTGTCTCTTTTTGCAGTGTTCCTGAATTTCCCGACTTCTGCGTTTATTGATATTAGATATATGTATTTGATCCTTATTTCTTCACCCCTTAGTTCCCAGATATACTGTCTCAGCATCTTTATGGTCATTAACTAGAATATGACTTGGATTGATTAGTTACTATATCATTCTCTGATAAATTGGTGAATCATGAAATGCAACCTGATTATATCATATCATTATGGCACTTTGATGAAACAAGAGAGGGAGGGAGAGAGAGAGAGAGAGAGAGAAAGAGAGAGAGAGAATACATAACAAATACTGTTCAGATACAGTCAACATTGCAGGCCTATTACAGTATCACAAAAAAAGCAAAATATTTATCTCCCTATATCTCTCAGATTATTATTTCAGTCTTAATTAAGCAATATTATTGGCCTAACACAATTCTACACAGCTAAGCATAAGTAACTGACACCTGGATACAACAGCTAAACAATAACCATATTTATTTATTTATTTTATTTATTTTTACATTTATATACCGCCCCATTCTGAAGACTCGGGGCGGTTTACAGCTTATA
>JANHFL010001670.1:199012-210183 GCA_032468155.1 Oxyrhabdium leporinum | reverse complement strand
CTTAGTTATAAAAATATAAAAATAGTATTTAATATTTCTGCAGAATGCTGGTTATTTGGATCAAGTTAATCTACTAGGAGAAACACTATTAATCCAAATAAGAAATGGCGATTAGAAATGCATGCTAAACCTATCCTTAATAGTAATGATTGCATTACTGTGGTAATTTTTTCAGTCAAATAATTACCTGCCACCAATTTTTTAAAAAAATGTGATTTACTTTTCTAGGATTTTGCTTTGTAATTTAGGGAATTGTACTTTTTATAGTGTATCAATTTATATTCCTTAGAAAAAAGTAGATCATAAATACAGGAGGTAGACTACACTGAAATGGAAGAGAGAGTTAAAGTGTTTCAAATCATTATATCAGTGGCAGAGAATGGGTCCCTTCCTGCTTTTAACATAAATCTTTTTGCAGTCATAAGAGCTGACGGGGTTTGTTGTTCTTGTCTGATGGTTTCTATACCAGTAAGTAGTAGAAAATAACATGAACATCTAATAAAAAATTCTGTTTTTCAAAACCAAATATATGAGATAATTCCTAGCCTGAAGGGAGCCACCTTACATTGTTAAAACTACAGAACAAGCTACAGTAGAGCTCAACTGCTTCTTAATACTTATTGTGCGATATCTGATGCTCCTTTCCAAGTAATTGTGGTTGCTGCAGAGCTGTAAAAACTTAGCTAAAAAGAAAAAAAAACTTGTGGTTGCTTGTCTAGATACACTGCCTATGAATGAAGCAACTGAAGCATGTACTTACTTACATAATGACTTCAGATTCTGAAACTGGCTGGCTCCTCAGCCAGAAATTTGGCTTTGGAAATAAGGCAATACAGATAGTCACTAAATTAGTTTTTCCCAGTTTGAAGCCCACAAGATTATGAACTTCAATATCCATTACTTCAGTGTAGCATGATTAATGGTTGTGTAGGCTAAAGATGATGGGCAATGAAATTCAACACTTCTGGAGAGTACCACATTGCAAAAGGCTGTGCTAAACACTGATTTTGAATTGCAGCCATTTTTGACACCAGAGAATGGCATTAAGAGTTGTCTCTACTTAGTCTCATCAGTGTTGAGTCCTAGTTGTTGTCTGGATTAGTCTCTGCTGTTTCCTTGGCAAGATTTCAGAAGTGATTTGTCAGTGCCCCTTACTAGGGCTGAGAGAGTGACTAGCCTAAGGTTAAAATGGGATTAGAACTCATGGACTACTAGTTTCCTGCCCAGGGCTGTCAAACTCCAGGCCCACAGGCCCAGATGCATCACACACTGGCTATGCCCACTCCCATTTTAGTGAAGGGAAAAAAGTCCCGGTACGTCATGTGATGCTGTGAGTTTGACACCCCTGTTCTATCCTGATGCCTTAACCATTATACCAAACTGCTTCTTGTTGCTTCTTAGAAACTAATTACTGTACTATATTTGTATTAAGTGGAATGAGAAGAGGTGAAGGAAATGGAAAGAGAATAGCTGCAAAATAACAGTTGAAGAAAACTCTCCTATTTCCTCTGTTTCCCATTGCCTTTTTCCAATGAAGGCTGTAAGAAGTTTCAGCCTTCTCACAAATTGGTTTAATGTGATTTCCTTTCACCTGAACATAACTGTAGGTAGATCTTTAAATGAAACAAGCCATACTAATTCTTGGAAATGGGGATATTCCAGAAACACTGTTAACATTTTACACCTCTAATATTTAGATAGTCCATATAAGTTCCTCCAGTTTCAAGCGTCACTTCTGTTAATTGCAGAAAGACTTGCTGCTGGTGCCACAGGGCATGTTGCTCTTTTTAACACCAAGCTATGCCCTCTCCTGCAGGTATCACTGGTGACAGACAGGAAATCTTCATAATCAGACAAGAATCCTGAAAAATCTATTTTTTTTCTTTTAACCCCTCCCCCCTCTTTTAGTTGCCAAAAATCAGGGTTGAATAAGCAAGCAAAAACCAACCAATCACAGTTTAGCTTCCCTTATCAGACTGCCTTTATTCAAGAGCCCCTTCTCAATTACAGGAGGAATCATTCACAAATGAGGTCCTTGCTGGATGAAAAGAAAAGCTGGTTACTCCTGCCCATAACCAGCTCAGCAATCCTAGCTCTGTTATGAAGGCTGTTCTAGCACTGAGGAAGGACTGATGGCCAGGAGAAATAACTTATGAGCATAGTTCTATCTAAAGAAATTTGGATCAAGCTAGTGCATCTATATTTTTTATTTCTTTGTTTGATGTTCTTTATGAAGATAATTATGCCAGAGAAGCCTTCACCAACCTAATGCTTATTTAGGATCTCAAGTCCCATAATTCCCAGCAAACATGTTGGACAACTACAACAAAGGAGCCAGATTGCCTGAATTTCTTTATGAGTGTGGGATGTATGAATGCCTGGAGCCCCATAGCATAATATTTTGAAGCCTGTTCATAATGAGAACTGATATTGCTAATTTACCAGAAGAATATTAGGTTGAAGTTTTACAAAAAATATGTTAAGAACTGTAATGAAGCTGTTTTAAGTGTATAGTAAAAATATTTTAAAATGTAATCATACAAATGAGAAAACAGATGTACCAACGCAATAGAACAAGCTTGCCATTTTTAATGCACTACAAACTACAAAGCCAATGGCTGACTATCCATTTTAATGTATTCCATTTTAATAATTTCCATACCACAAAATGAATAAAGTAGAGATAGCAAATTTGTCATTTCAACACTTGGATTGGAGAGGTCAGGCAAACAAGAGAAATTAGAGGAAAAGGGGAGTTCTCTTATGCTTAGTCAGAGTTTGAAGTCCTAAACTCCGAATTGAGTTTAACAGTATACAACTTGTGCATTGACATAATATGCAGTATCAAAGTTTTAGGATTTGATAGCCAGTTTGCTCAATATACCAAGACAATAAGTAAACAAAACACATTTAACTTATATTGTATGAACTCAGCCATTTCATCTGTGTAAATGTTTTTAAAGTGCTTCAATTAGAACATTATTTGGGGGAATTGTTCATGACTCAATTTAAATTACTGTCCTACCCATTTCTTTTCATGCATCTCTGATTTTGACAATGTATTGTATTTGAGAAATGTAAGGAAGCAGAAAGTCTCCAAATTAAACCAGATGGCCTCCACACTGTTTTTTCTTCTGAATTTCAAAACGGACAAATATTATCCGAGAAGTTCTTACCATCGCATCACCCATGAATGTAGTTAGTCCAGGAGTGGTATCAACCCCTATGTGACATGGAAAAAGACGAAGAGAGTGCAGAACAGAGGCTCTTGGAAGTCCAAGCATCCGATGGACGAAGTCTCTAATGCTTCACTTCCTTATTCAGGCTCATCCTCCACTCTGCCTAATACAAACTGGATTTTGGTGCCTAGTTTGGACCTATGCAGAATAGGGCAGCTCCGCAATTTGAAATATTCAGGGGACTCAATACTTATAATTCAAGACAGTAAATAATCCCAAGAACGATTAAATTACCGCCAAAGATCTAGACTCCTGGAGCGACCTTCTTTCCATGGCGACCTAAATGTAACTAACTTTTCCCTCACTCTCAGCGTGTAAAGAAGAAACAGCTCCGGCGAGGAGGACGAATCCCCGCTCGAAGGTTCCGTTTAGCTGACGTGGCAAGGGGGAGCCTGTGATAGCGCCTATTCTAATAAGCCAAATTCAGCGGCCGGGCTTGCTACTGTCATGGGATGCAGAAGCATCTGCAAGCGTTTTGGTTTAGTGACACAATTTGTAAGTACGTAATCCCTGTGAAGGTATCAGTTGAGAAGAATTGCGGAGATTTTAAAGGTGGAGCAAGGGAAAGATGTATAAAACGGGATATAAGATAAAAGAACATATATCAAGTGAACTTTGTCTCTGAGAAAACTAATTTCTTTTGGAGAGAGGGAGGGTGAGGAAAGAAAATAATTATTTCCGGTAATGTTTGTTTACAATCATGTATGGATAAAGTTTTGTTCCAGCTAAGAATTAGCCCTAGGTGAGACTATGTTCAATTTATCGTCACTGGTGATCTGCATGGTGATCTACCTCCCATTAGATATTTCTGTGATTAAAAATGTCACATTCAGTTCTGAGCTGTGTCCAGGCTTGAAATACTTGTTCCAGATGTTATACTATATGATAGAAATAATTGCAGCATCACCTAAGGAATGAAAATCTGAATTAGAATTTCTACACCTGCATAACCTAGTTATCTAGTAACCATGTATTTCAGTTTAATGTGAAATCATCAAGCATTTGGGCTCCAAAGCAAAGGATTTCTATCATTACCCCATAGTATGTCCTCTGTCTCTGATGTAATCAATAGGGATAAGAGAGTAAAGGGACTCCTGGATTCATTCTCTTTTCCCCCATTGACTCCATAAAGGCAAGTTGTTATCTTTTCCATGTCTCCATCCTCCATCCTCCTCTTCTGCTATATCTACACCTTGAGGGCACCTGTTCCACCTAGCAAGTACTCACTAGATTTTACCTGGCCAGTACTAAGTTTTAAATTTAGGATAGCTTTTGGAACAAACCTGAGCATCTTATGGCTCTTGAAGCAAGTTGCTCCAAGCCATTCATCTTTCATTATAAAAACCCAAGAATATGTAGAAAAGGTTCTTGAAGATGGGGGAACAAGTAATCCAACTTTGCTGAGCAACTTCCCATATTCTGTATTTTTAAATGATGTCATTCTAGTCTACCTGCATTTCAAGTGATGCAAAATGCACTAAATATTTAGTTTGTTTGGAAGGATCCAATGCATTGTTTACAAAGGCTTAAGGTGCCCTTTGCTCTGCTCAGTCAGGATTATTGCATTGTCCAGGACTTTGACACCAGGAAAAAACAGAGTGCTCATCTACGGTGGATAGAAACTTGGTCAGGTATCCACCCATGTGGCAAATGGACCTTGACAGCTGTCTTGGAGACTGCAGCTAAGCTGAAAGAACTGGAGCTGGCGGTCTCATTTCTACTAAAGGTATGTACATTTGTAAGTAGGAGTGTTATGGGTGTAAGATAGTGTTGCTCACTCAAGTTGTTCTGGAGTTATCCTGTAGCATTTTACCTAAAAAAAAATTCTTGCTCTTTCGGTGTGTAAATGAAATAGGTTTTACCATACACAAATATTAAAGCTGCACAGAAGACAGGGTTGATAGAGAGGGCTGCAATCAGTAACATGTGTTGTCAGATGTTTGTTCAATATCACTCCCTGCTGGTTCGGCAATGTGACTGAATAACCAATGTATAGATAGAAGGTGGTCTGTGTATCTCTATGAACCTTTTAAAAGTGGACTAAGACCAGAAAGATCTCAAGTTTATTCAGCCTTTAGGGAACTGTTACAGACATCTTTTCAGTAATAGTGATATAATATCAGAAAGATTAAACTGTATGTCAGGAAATAATCAGATATCTCATGCTATTATTAATGTATTACTAAATAATGAAAGTATGTATCAAGCCACTGTTTTCTGGTAAATCAAGCAGGATTTGTTGTATAATTTTAAAATAATGTATGTGGGGTGGCCTGATTAAAACTCTTTATTTTCATCCAGCATTAAAGTTACCAGTGTTAGATATCAATTAGTGTGAAAGCTAATTGCAGTATTAAAAACTTGTAAGAATTCTGTGCCTAGGGCATAAACTTGTTTCTTTAACAGTAACTTCATGTATTTTCTATCAAACTACAAAGAGGTGAATAAATATTAACAATCTCATATATTCTCTTTTCCAAAGGGGGAAAAGTTTTTTTAAAAATCCTAATACATAAACAAATTATAGATATGACTCTAGGACATAGCAAGAATAATCTTCCCTGGAGCCTTTCTAGATCTATAACCACGAAGGCAAAAGTCTTTGCAGTCTGGCTATCTTGTTTGGAAGAATTGAATCTACTTCCTTTTGATTCTTTTTATATTTATAGGAAACTGAAGAAATTTAGATACTGAACAAAATCTAAATAAGAACAGTCTTTAATAAAAAGTCCTGAATGGACTCATGGATGCCACCACGACAGCCCCAGGACCAAGGGAGGTGTGCAGCCTGGTTTGAAGGATATGGAAGGAGTCCATGGAGGGAAGTCTACCGCGATCCTCCACCTCCACATTTCAGGCATGAAGGATACCATCCTGATTTCCAAGTAGGTCCTCCACCTTGGCTAGATACTCAGCACCGCCATCCCATCCATCATCTACGGCTCCAGAACCATATGAGACCAAACTCCAGGGCAGAGTACTACAAAAGCAGCAATCCAGACTGGTCTTACACAAGGTAAAGCTCACATGAAAAATAAGGAGTAATGATGTTGGGAAATGATATAGACAGGCAGCACAAGGAGGCTCAGGCTGTGCTTTCAGCTGGTTCTAAATCATAGTCTAAAGAAAAAAAAATCCTCTGATTTCATAAATTATGTGTAAGTGTGTATTATTGCAGTTGGGATTGTTTTGAATCTTTTTCTCTCATATCTCTATAGACTGCAGAGCCTTGCATGGGGTCATGAATAAGGTCAAGTGCCACCATAATCTTAATTCTGACCTTTTGGATCCTGCAGTGTGGCTGAGCAGTAACATCCACACAAAATCTGTTTACTTAGCCTCGTTGTCATGTTTAGCTTTTCCTGATTCTCTGGAAGCAATTGCAAGATTGAGGGTTTTAATGATTTGGTCCTACAGCTTTCAAAGTGGCTTCCTCTGATGCTTTAATCTTCATATCTGAACTTCAAACTTTTGTTGACAACAACAACGCTTTATTTTGATCATTGACTGACTATGGAGTTGTGACTTCCCTGGCTTGTATATTGCTTAATGTGCAATTTATTGTATATCGTCATGATTCCCTGGCCTATACTATATATTGCTTAATATACAATATATATTTAGTAGGTTTTATGTAGTCTAGTTTATCTATTCTTTGAATTGAAACAACTGTTTAGCATTATGTATTTTTTTAGATTTGCCTGCGTTTGTACAGTATTCTGTACAAATTAGTGTTCTGTTTTGCCCTTATTTTTGAGCATAATTATAATAATAATAAACTAGAAATGAATATTTCTGACCAACTTTCCTAAACACAAACAAGAAACAAAAGGAACAGCTACCCAAAATTCAAACCAATCCATTTATGTATAATTGAAAAATTATGAAAGTGAAAAAATCAAGACCAAATTATTCACATAATAGAAGCTATAATTTCCTGCTATTATTTTAACCTGGCCTTTGCATCTCTTAAATTAGAATTCAAAAGCTTTGTGGTCTTGCCACTTTTTTACATTTCACATCCCTCAATTTGTCCCATCTTTTTGTAAGCGTTGCCACTACTTATTCTACTAACTTATAGATCACTAAGTTCAACCATCTACTGAGTCAGTGGGTCCTAGCAAGTTGTCAATGAAATCAGTCACTCATATTTTAAAATTATTTAATAATAGATCTAGGAGAAAGGGTCACATTAATGATCGAATAATGGTGATCTGTTATAACATTAAATAAAGATCTATTATTATTATGTCTAATAAATATGTGAAGACTCAGCTCTCTGGAAAAGGCTGTAATGTTGGGAAAGGTAGAAGGAAGGAAAAGAGGATGGCCTGTAGCAAGGTGGATGGACAATGGTGATTGTGTGTACCATTGGAAGACGTGGAGGACCAGGTTAGAGATAGATCATCATGGAGAAAATCTGTATGGATTTTCTAGGAGTTAGAAATGACTTGATGGCACATAATCAATAAATAATAATATGTACTAGTTTCTGGATCTGTTTTTGATGAACTATTTCCAACTACAAAAAGATGTAGATAGCCCACTAAAGCAGATTTTTCTGCCTCTTATTTGGTTCATTCCTTTTGGGTTACTTTTCAGGCAAGAATATGAAGAGCTACACCATGGCTTAGCGGAGGACCCTGAAGCGTACCAAAGATTCACCCAAGTACATCCAAGCAAAAGAGGTACTGCATTCCCCATAGGATAAAATGGCTGAGAACTTTGTGGAGCTAAAATATCTTTCTCCAGTCTGGTGCCTTCTGGGCTAAAACAATTATAATTTCCAAATAGCACAGGCAAAGACCAATCTATATAGGACTAAGGGATATTGGGGAGTGCTGGAGTAAAGTAATAGGGTGTGCTTGTATTTATGTGTGTTATGGGAAGTCATCTGTAAGCAATTCTTTATTCTTTATGCATTCTTTGTATCTTAGTATAGTGAGGGATTAAAGTTTAGAACGGTTAGAGCTGAATGTCCTCCTGAAAAGGAGACAAATGCAACAGGCTTGTGAAACTGCAACACTGAAATATTTGCAACTTACTACATTATACTAACATCTAAGATTTGAAAAAGGAGTTTGTAATTCCCTACTTTTTGGGCCACGTTTTGAGACTAAGGATGGCAGCCAGCATGGCGTGTTGCTTATGGTTTGGAGATTAGAAGATTAGAATGTTCAAGTCTACCCTTGGCCATGAAATTCACTTGGCAACTTTGAACCAGTTACTCAGCCCAACCTAACTAACATTCTTATAGATATTCTTATAGAGAAAACTAGGTAGAAAGTGTCAAATATGCTGTCTTCGAGTTCTGTAAAAACTGGGGATGTAATATAACACCCCAAAATATTTCAGTATCCTCAGTCTCAAAATCTTTCTGGGATCACGTGCTAAGTCCAAAATGCTATTTCAGTTCTGGCCCCCATTTGTAAGATTAAACAATTCACATTTCTGTATCTTTTTTTTTCTCTCTCTTCTCCTCCCCCTTTAGCTTAGCTTTAGTCTGGATTCCTCTATATCTTTTCAACTTCATCCTTCTTTCTATAGTTCCCTCTGTTCTTCTCAAAGCATTTCAACTGCAAGAAGCATGGATGTTATTTTTTTCATTAATTTCTACTTTCCTTTGAAACTGAAAAACCAGAGGCGGTTCTACTTACTCCTAACCTCATTTAAAGAGAACCATGGGCCACAGTTTTACAACCCCCCTTCATTTCCATTTCATTTCATTTCATTTCATTATTTCATTTCATTTCATTTCTAATGCATGCACTTAAAAAAATTAGGTGTGCTATAGTTGGGTTGTAAATACTTGGACAACCTGTAGACGGAAGTAGTGAGATGCTGTAAACCAGCGGCCCCTAACGTTTTGGGCACCAGGGACTGGTTCCAGGAGAAAGGTTTTTCTGCAGACCAAAGAGGGCATGGTTTCACGTGGTGCCTGCATCCCATGGATGGAGCTTTGCTTGTTTGCGCGGTCCTGTTTCTGGCTTGCTGCAGCCCAGTTGTGGTCCACGGATCAGAGGTTGGGGACCCCTGCTGTAAACCTTCTATCATATGGTTTTTAAGCTTTTTGCAGTCCAAATATGATAATTCTAAAAAGTGAAAGCTACCAGTCCCTATGATTTTCTTGGCAAGCTTTTTCAGAAGTGATTTGCTACTGACTCCTTCCTAGGGCAGACAAAGAGTCACCCATCTGGCTTTGTGCCTAAGGCATGCATAGAACTCATGATATCTTGGTTTTTAGCTTGATGCCTTAACCACTGCACCAAATTCGATTATAGTTTGGTTTAAATAAGGAAATATTTCCGCAATGGTGATTTGCTAAGAGAAGGAAGAGGTGATAGCTTCTCTTCAAGAGCAAATAGGATTCCTATAATCCTAGCCAGTATTTGGGAAAATTACTGTAACTCAATCATTTCATTTCTCTTAATTGTTTCTCAGCTTCATGCTGTTTACCTGCAATCCTTCCCCCCTCTCTCTCCCACCAAGGTAAATAATTGGCATTATCTAATCCAGGGGTGTCAAACTCATATGACGTATCAGGACTTTTTTCCCATTTGCTAAACTGGGCGTGGGCGTAGCCAGTGTATGACACATCCAGCCTGTGGGCTGGGAGTTCGACAGCCCTGATCTAATCTATTCCATTAGTGCAGGAACATAGTTCAATTGTGTAGTCTAAGGAGAATGGTATTCCATTGCTGTATGTCTAATTCTGACTAGTTTTTCATTCTTAATGCATGCAAGAAGACCTATTTGTTTATATTTACTTTGCACAGATCCAAGATGGAGAGATAACTCCTGGAACGAGAATTACTATACAGATTATCAGCCTAGGAGTGGTAACGACTCTTTGGGGCATTATGATGTTGTATTAACTCAGTAAGTAAAACTCTTGAACGACAATGTTTAAGATTGTCCATATCCAGTTATTCTTAGAACTGTTGGGTCAATTTTATGAACTTTCTTGCCACAGTTGTTAAGTGAATCACTGCAGTTGTTAAGTTAGTAACACAATTGTTAAGTGACTCTGGCTTCTTCATTGATTTTGCTTGTCAGAAGGTCACAAAAGCTCTTACCTGACCCTGGGACACTGCAACTGTCACAAAGATGAATCAGTTGCCAAGCAATTGAATTTTGATCACATGAACACGGGGATGCTCCAATGGTCATAAGCAGGGGCGGGCTTCTGGGGGTTCATGCAAACCCTTTGCTAAGACTCTGTGGAGTTTGGCGAACCCCCAAATCCCACTGCTGGCTGGCCCCACCCCTCTCCACCCAGCCCCACCCCGGCTGGGAGAACACTCTCTTCAGCCCAGCCTGATTAGCAGAAGCAGTTGGTTTTCACTTGAATCTGCCTCCACAATCACCTGTTTCAGGCTGCAGGGATTGCTATTGCCTATTGCCAGCACTGCACATCCCGTTTTCAGCCCGTTCTGGGCGGTGAGGATCGGAGGCTGAAAATGGGGCACTGGGGCACGCAGGGGCAGCAATAGGCGATGGCATCCCTGCAGCCTGAAACAGCTGATCCGCGGGAGGCCGAAAATCATCTGCTTATGCTAATCAGGCTGTGCTGAAACTGAAACAGGTTTTTGCTGTTTGCTGCAAGGAGGCAAATTGCTGGGAGGTAGGTAGAGGCAGATTTTTTTCCCCTCGTTTTGCTACCCCAAAGCTAGGTGCCTCTTATACTTCGGAGTGTCTTATACTCTGAAAAATATGGTAATTTTTTTTTACTAATTAGAAAATAATATGAGGGACTTTTGAGGAGAAAGCCCTGCACATTGGTGTTCGAATGGATTATTGGAATTAAACTCTTGGAAACTTTTGGAAGTATTTACTTTTGGTGACTGAGAGCAATAGGTATTTAATGGCAGTAGTTAGAAGTACCTTAGAATTGAAAACAACTATTTTTGGCAACAATGCTTTATGAAAATA
>JANHFL010001670.1:155525-166509 GCA_032468155.1 Oxyrhabdium leporinum | reverse complement strand
AACCGCTAGATTGAATCAGCAGAAGTGGCCTGCAGTTCAACACTCTAACCACTGCGCCACCTAGGCTCATATGGGGTAGAATAATCTCCAGTGCTCTGTTCCCTACCGCAGAGGTTGAAAACTGAAATTATTAATGTTGTGTGTCTAATTCCTTGTGCAGTGTGTTTTTTATTTTTTTATTTTATTTTTTATTTCATTTTATTATTTTAATTTTCCAATAACTTATTCTTTATATTTTCTTTTCATTTAATGTTTTCACTTATATTAGCCACTGTGAGTTGCTTGAAAAGCAGGCAGTCATATACCTGGAATGAATAAGTAACTAAATAAACAAACAGATAAATAAGTTATTCTGACTTGCTGAAATTGCGGGTTTTATACGGGGGTATCCTCTTTTGTTCTTGTTTACATGGTGTCCCAGAGTTTATACCATTATCAGGATTTGGATTTTATGTGTGTTTTCTCTCATATCTAATTTAAGGATCAAAGAGGGTTTCTCAACACTACATCCACCCAGCCAGAGGTTTTCACAGGCAATGGATCAATATCAGGTAAAAGAACAAAAGAACAAATTGTGGCAGGTGTACCCAGAAGGTGTATTCTAAATGCATCAGATTAAACCAAACTAAATTCTTTCAAGTTTGATTTGAAACGTTTGAGAACTGAGTTGGTTTCAAGTATACATGCCAGTTGGAAAAGGGGATTTAGATTGAAAGTCTGCAGTTGTAATTGCATATATATTTGTCTAGGAATGTATCTTATTGAATCAGTAAGCCTTAATGCTACCATACAGAGATGGAAGGAAACATAATGAAATTCAGAAGACTATATTTTTGTCCTAACTGTAGTCATGCTGTGACCCTTATAAAGCCTTCTAAAAACAATAGCTGAAAAGAATGAATTTGCTTTTTGCAATCTAATTCTGTTCTCCCTCTGTTTTCTACATTTCACAAATCTTTCAGAGACCTGTTTGCTTTTTTAAATTTTTTCATAAAGACTCTATACCTGAGAATTATTGGTGGAAGAGATAATCCTATTTGCAGTCTGATTTTAGACAGTTTTCTAGAAATTTAAACCTTTCAATGGTTATGGTTACAAATTATAGTTACAAGGCCAATTTTCTTTTAAATTAACCCATTTAAGGGTTTCATTTTTTAAACCTTAATGAGATAATTAGTTCCTCGCCTCTTTTTCTAATCTATCAATTGGGAATAATAATACTAATGTTCAAACTTGGATTAGCAGGTTTGGCTCCTCATTTTGAGTTTGCACAAGCTGAGGTATGCTGGGAGAATCTACAGCATCATCCTTGTAGACACCCGTCACCCATTAATTCAACTGGGCACCAACCAGAGGTGGATCAACAGCTGCATATCTGTTCTGCATATGGACATCCTTCAGAGAGGACTGTTGCTAGTTTAGAGGCTTGTTCAGCAGAAAATGACCAAAATTCCCCTTTGTCTCCAGGAGGCCTTTTAAATGATCCTTCCTCACATCTGAAACAGTCATCAGGTAAAGATGGGGGCTTCTGCAGCAGTTACCCATGACGTTCTGTCAGTTGACTTTAATTGTAAGGAACCATAAGGCCACCTTACTGTTTGTTCCTATTGCACCTTATTCTCTAGTGGAATGCAAGGACATTAGGGGTAGACAGTGAAGAAATTACTGAAGGAAACATATATATAATATAGACAAATACAGAGTGTGTGTGTGTGTGTGTGTGTGTATGTTTAGTAGTGGATTATACACTACTTAAGGAAGGCACAAAAGAAGAGGAATAATTGTTCATTCAAGAGTAGAATACAAGACAACCAAAGAATTTTAAGTAGAATTTCAGTTTTAAGTACATTTGGTAAACCACCATATTCTCCCTCTGCTGATTGTAATGATCTAGAAATAATGAAATTAGACAAGTGAAATTCTACATTTAAAACTCAATTCAGATAACTAATTTCAGGCCTGTCTCTTTTCGCAAATATTGTTGATAATGCCAGGCTGTATTTATGCATTAAACAATTTATTTTTAAGCCTTGAATGGCAGGAAGACAATCCTTATCTTGATGTTAAATCCCAAAGGCTCTTTGAAAGACAGGAGCATTTGCTAATCCTTTGGATTTTAGGGAATCTAGGAAAGACATGGCTTGTTTGAGAGAGAAGGATATGTTTTGATGGGTGATTTTGAAGACTGTGTAACGGGAGAAAATAGTGTGATGAAAACCCTCCAAAGAAGGGAAAATAAGAAATACCTAAGCAGGGAGATACAGGCCAGAGATCCACCTGCCCATGTCACTCCATTCCACTTTAGGTGGTCTTTTTCTACTCAACTGTTTTACAGCAGATCATTGAAATCCTGGGGCTGTTCCATAAACATGTAAAACCTCATTGGTGTTTTTGTTCCCTGAACTCATATTACATAATGTGGGACTTTCAGATCCAAACAGATAGACATTTGGCCCACAACATGCCTGACATTGCTATGGTGGAAAAGAAAAAAGTCTGATTTATTGATATTGCAGTACTAGGTGATGCACGAATTGAAAAAAAAAACAGCTAGAAAAAATAACAAAACTGTGTGATTTGCAAATTGAATTTGAGCAATTATGGAGGAAAAAATCAATAGTTGTACCAATAGTAATAGGAGCCCTTGGAGCAGTACCCAAAGGGCTGCCTAGATATGTGGGAATTTTCAACTTATTAGACTTGAATATTCTGTTTTTGCAAAAAAAGCAAACCCTAACCCCTCCCTACTTGGAACTGCCTATATACTCAGATGCTTGCTTAACAACTCTTAGCTCATTGGTTAGTACTTGAACTGTTAGATTTTTGCCAGTCCCAGACTTTTAACCATAACAACCACCACCACCACCACAACACCCTATTGTTATAAAAATGATCTTATTTTGGCTCCTCTATCTTCTACTCAGGATATAATGCTTATTTAGTAACCATTATTTCCAAAGATGGTACTGCAACAATTTTGCCAGTTTCCAAACTCTTCCTGTATGTTCTTGCTTGGATCTAAATGGCATTCTGGATCAAGGTGGATATTATCTCTGAGACCGATGATGACTCTTTCTGTGTCTTTTCTTCCTAAGAGCTAGGGAGATCCTCCAGTTTAGTTTAGAATTACCAATGGGCATACATGCTGGTAATTCCTCTGTGCCGTAATCCAAGTCCATATACCTTATTTTCTCCACAGCGCTATTTGTCTTGATGCTCAATTGACATTTGTGATTGCATTTGTGATTAGGAGAAAGAAATTATGTAGGGAAATCAGGTCACAGATTGGATTTAGGAATCGTCTACAAAATAGCTGCTGAGGAACCATGAGACCCTTTTTTGTTTGCCTGCTTTCTAAAAGCACCTTAAACTGAAGGCTAAAATAGATGTGACATTAATCACACTGGCTTGATGTTTTTGTTGCTTTGTAAACGAAGAGCCAGGTCTTGCTATGAAATATATGCATTTTATTTTTACTCACCCAGGTCCCAAATCCTATTTTTCTTTTACAGGCTGTCTCCAAACAGAGACCGATGAAAATATGAGAGTTCATAGAGCAGAGTTTTATTAAGAAAAGGACAGAAGGAAGAGACAAGTATCTCCTTCTTTCTGCTCCTGGGTTAGTAGCCCAGGTATTAAAAACAAACACAGAAATAACAGGTTGAAAAAAAAGCCTTGACTTTTTTTGGCCAGGAGAGGGAGTGCTCTCTCCTCCTCTTTTCTAAGTTCTTCAGCACTCCTGCTTCATGGGATATCAGTGCTACTTTTCATCTGAGAAAAAAACAGGGAACGTCTAATGGAAGGGTGGACTGTCCTGCATGAATGTGTATGCGTGTGTGTGTGTTTGAAATTTGTTTCCTAAGCTTCCATAAACAGTGATACCGTTACAATGCTAAACCAAATGTTAAATTCCTCATACGTCTATCAGAAAGGTTATTTTACCCACTCAGCCATTATAACAAAACCATACCTAACACAGTGATACATGAGGAAAAATTAGCATTGTTTACATTCTTTGGAAAATAATGAAGGAGCGGTAATCGTCATAGCAGAAAGTGTGTTTTTCTTCTCCCAAATAAAATTGGAATGAGGAAGGTTTGTAGATTAAAAGGTTTCTTACCTGTTTTTGACTGCCTACTTCCATATATAGCGATGTATCTTTGTCAGAAGCCAGAGGTTTTAGTTGCCCAGAGATACTTCTAGGGTATGAGGGTGTTCTATGGGATATTATTCCACTATTTATGGGAGCTCAATTTCAAATAGTGCTCTGAAATTTTGTTTGGCCTGCAGGGGAGACTGTGGAATCTTGTGAGCTGGACCATTTTCCTGGTGATCCAAAGAAACACATTCCAGAACATCAGGTGAGAGGGGGAGAAGAAGAAGGTCCATGATGGTGGCAGGATCCAGGAGTCAGTACTAAGATTTTTTTCTTCTTTTTGGCAAACATAGCAATCCTAGATTAATTATTGTTTCAAAGCCATCCAGGTGGGCAATTTAATAAGCCTTTAGACAGAGTCTTATGACATATTTATTTATTCATTTGATTTTTACCCCCCCTCATAACTTTTACAAATAACTCAAGGTAGCAAACATATCTAATACTCCTTTCTCCTCTTATTTTCCCGACAACTACCCTGGTAGATGGGTTGAACTAAGTGACTGGCCCAGCTGCCTTTCATGCCTAAGGCAGGACAAGAACACACAGTCTCCCAGTTTCTAGACCAGTGCTTTAACCACTACACCAAACTAGCTCTCATATATATGCCACATGTGTTGCTGAATCTGCCTTTTAAAATTAGGGACCACTGAATTGAGATATCCCAGTTTCTTGTGTTCCTCATGCGTTATAAAAAGCAGCAGTTCCGTGATGAAATTAGATGTGTGAAATTTGAATACTGAGACTAAATTTTAGTTGGCCTTGAGAAAGTCACTTATCTCCCACTTTCCATCTTTAACAATACTGATTTGTTATAGGAATGGAAACAATGATTTGTCTCACTAGATTTTCTGTGCTATTTATTGAAACAAGGAAAGACTTTGACTTGGTCTCAGTCTTACAAATAGGATGATAAACCAATTATGGGTTTAAGCTACAAACTAAACTATCATTTAGTTATCTTTATGGATCTGCTCTGTTCGGGTTGCCTTGTGCTGATATTTTCTCTTTGATGCCAGGCCACTTTCAATGCACGGTCCCGGACTGTCTCTGAGAGTTCCACAATAACCCTTTCAGAAGACCCACCTCAGTCCCCAGAAGCCTCCTGGGATGAAACCTCATTGGAGAAGAAATTAATGGAAAATACAGAGCAAGAGGTAGTGAAGGTGAGGCAATCTCGTTGAAATTTCAGCTGTTATTACCTGAAAATTATGCAGTTGTGAATGCTAGGATTTTATTCAATTCTACCTTGAAGATGGTGGGATCATTGTTGTATGAAATTCATACAACACATAACTACATTGTGGCAGCCAATTCATATTAACTAAGAAATAAGCGGTATTATATTTTTCATTTATTACATCCCAGTGAGTATTATGCAGGATTCAGTTCTGAGAAAATCAATTTAGATCTAGCAAAAGAGGCCATCACTGATTTACTTATTTACTTTAAATATATCTATTTGCTTTAACATGTGTGTATTTATATTTAAAAAAACAAACAAACTTCCCCAAGAGGTCAATAGCAATGGAGTCATCTGGATTTCTGGAAGGAGGTTGATAAACAGGGTAAATGCAATTGACAAAGTCTCCTCCTTTTCCAAGGTCCTTATATGAGGTAGGAAACCTAATTGTCCCTGCTCAAGATGCACAAACTGAATGGATTTGATCTACTTGAAATAGATGCTCATCAAAATCAGCATATTAAATTGTACCTGACACCTGCTGGTGACCAATGTAGAGCCCTAAGCCCCAGTGTTAAGTCTGAATAATGACTGTCATTCTCTAATAGATAAGTTAGAGCAGTTATAGTCTCTAAGTAGTCTTGAAGTCTAGACTGCTTTGCAAGGGCACGAGTCAGGGTCTCCAGGCCTCCTCAAGGAAGAGCTTCAAGTGATGCACCAGCCAGTGCTGAGCAAAGGTCCCTTAATTATAATCTCCCATTATCAATCCACCAACAGCCATGAATCTAAGCGATTCACAAATCACAGACCTGTTATGTCATAGGGAGAATTATCTCTTCCAGAATTATCACTGGTTCAGAGAGAGGCAGTGGTTCTCAATCTGCGGTACACAGAACCCTGGGGAACATTGATGTCCATGAAGAAGAAATGTTATAATTTAAATCTTGAGTTAAGTCTTGCTGGTCTGTGGTCATGGTCTGTGGCCTCCAGTATTTAAGAGGTTGCCATAAAGAGGAGGGCTTTATTCTGATAGATTGAAAAGGTATTTAAAGTGAATCCGTGACAAAGAAAAGACTGTCATATCTTTTTGTACAAACTGCAACTCAATTTTCTTGGGCTTCAACTTTAATCTATTTCTTCCCAATCCATACAGCCTTCAGGCACTGGTCAGGGTCCCCATGATATCCTGGTATCACCAGCTTAGTCAGGATAGAGATGCCTATCTGGGTATAATCAGAAAAGTGACAATACCTGATCCCAAACTGATAGAGGTCTTCTCCCAGCAGTTTACATAAATATTAAACAGGAAAGAGAGAGAAGTCTTTGATACTCCCTATTGTAGCAGGTAGGGGGTAGACCTTTCTTTCCCACTATTGCCATCTGAAACCATCCACTCATGAAATCATGGAACCACTGTAAAATATTGCCTCCACTTATATATGATTTTAGAATAAAGGTTATATGAAATAAGAACAGATTGAGTCAGACTATGGAAGTGTAATGGATCTTCCACGTTCAGAGTCAGCAAGCCATTCAAGATTAGGTATGAGGACAAACAACAGGGAAATTAGTTTGTTTCCATGCCTACATGTGAGCTTCTCAGAAGCATTTAATTAGGTTCTTTTGAAAACATAATGCTGGACCAGAAGAATTACAGGAATGAAAAACCACTGTAGATGAAGAAGTTTGGAGGAGGCTTATATTCTCAACAGTAAAATGTGAGATTCCAGTTCTTCCTGCTCTTCATAATTTTACACAATAAGCCCTATGGCATGCTTATGGCCGGATCAGAGATTCAATGTCTTCTATGTTTAGAAGAAGAAAAGCCAGCATGCTTCACTCAAGATTTTGTATCTCTCCAGACTTCTGGTTTTGGCTGGTTCCGTTGGTTCCGCTCCAAGGCAAATAAAAATGAAGCACCATCTGAAAAAAATCCAGTTGCTCCTTCGGACTCAACTGCTTTAGTTTCTCAGGTAACAAAGAACCCCCCCCCTTTTTTTTTAGAAGAAAGAAATTGGTGTGTGTGTGTGTGTGTTTGGGGAGTGGTGGTGGTTTCAGCAATGTGTCCTCTTCAGAAAATTCTTCTCAGCAGCAGCAGAATCTAGCAGAACAACAGGAGCTACCATGAATGATCTTTTAACTGATAGCAGTTGTGAAAGCACCCAAGGAACCCCCACCTTGAAAATATAATCCTAGATTTATCATTTTAGGAAGACTGAATACAAAAAGTGGGATCACTATTGCTTATACAGCATATTTGCATTTAATAGAAAACCAGTAAGATACTGGAGTTGTTGGAGGCTTTGTAAGTCTTGCATTATATCTGCTGGAGGCTTATGCAGTGGGGAGAGGGCGACTGAACTACAAGGGAAAGACTGGAACTGACAGCTTCATCTGACACAAAAAAAGTTTAAGGATTACCTTGTATGCTCAACAGATTGTATCACTTTCCGCTATCGTGAGGATCAAACTTTAGAGCACCCCTAATGAACCCAGGTAAAAAAAGAACAACTGTTAAGTAAAAATGAATACCATAGTCTGTTTGCTGATAGAAAAACAGCATGCCGAAGTGAAAACTTGGCAGGATCCTCTCTGATATTTCTTGTTTGTGCAGAAAGGTTTTCACATGGAGGAACATTCTTTCTTCCTTCTTGCGCCGTGCAGTTGGTGTGTCTAAATAAAAAATCCACAGATGCATTATTCATGTGTTGTCTCTTGTATTGGCCATCTTCTCTTCCACTGCCCTCATCTCAGTCTTTGTCTGTTTGCCTTCCCACCTCAATTTCCAACTTTGTACATACCGTATAGTACCTCCAGTTCCCACTGTGAGTATTTTGTTAATATTTATGATGTTGTTAAGGATTTATTGGATTCTTTTTTCTTCCACGTATCCTGGCTTCAGATTAATTTTTCTCTTGCATTTCTTTTCATTCATTCCTTTTGTTTCTTCAGTACCTAGCAATAAACAAATACTTGCTTATTTTTATTCATTGCTTTGCACTTTTATTGTGTGGGCATAATAACATCGTTAATAATGCAGTTACTAATACCAATAGCAGGCAACACTTAGGCAATCTTGAGTAATCTCAGAAAACTGGGTTGAACATGGTTAACACTTGGATGGAAACCACTAGGAAATTTTGGGGCTGTAAGCTAAACTGGGAAGTCAGAAAATATCCGAAAGAAAGCAGTGGCAAATAAGGATTATATGTATTTAAAGTTGTTGATTTATATAACTACCCTTCTCACAAATGTAACTCTGGAAGGCTTACAATAAAAATAGCTAAAATTAAATAAAATACATATAATACAAAAGATAAAAAAGCAGCTGGAATCATCAACAACCATTAACTCAAGCAAGAGATGGGTTCCAAACACACCCAGAGCCTTAGGTTCAGGCACAAAGGCAAGACCAGAAGAGTCAGGACCAACCTACCTCTGGAGGGATGTTTCCGAAGGTGGATGCCACAGCAGAAAATCTCTATCCCTTGGCAGCCGCCATTCCTTAGTTGATAAGATCCAGAGTATACTTCTGTTGCTGGATTGGAAGGGTAGAAACTACCAGGAAAAGACCTTCCCATAAGTAACCTGATCCCCAGCTAGAGAGGGCTTTAAAGGTAACGAATCAGCACCTTTAATTGCTTCTAGAAGCAAACCAGTAGCCAAAGTAACTCAAAGAGTAGTGATGTAACTGTGCTTACCACCTGCTCCTCAACCTTGAATCCAAGAGGATCCCCACAGCTGTCAGAAGCAGTGCCATCCCATCCAGGATAAAAGATGGAGGATCCTTAGATCTAGGAGGTCCAAAATCCCCAAGCCACTTAGTCTTGCTTGGGTTGTGTTGAAGCCTGTTGCACTCAACTCAAACCATCACAGCTGCAGGAACTGAGACAGAATCCCCATGACATTATTCAGTAACCTGAAGTAGAGATATAAAACTGAATACCACCAGTATGCTCATGATACCTCACCCCAGACAGTTGGATGACTTTACTCGGGGACTTCATTTAGATGTTGAACAGGAAGGGAGAAAGTACTGAATCCTGTGGCACCTCTGCATTGCAATGAACACAGACTGAAACAAATGCTGGATGAAGTAGGAGAACCAGCATTACACATTGCTGGCCATTCCCAACTCCTGGAACTAATCTGGAAAGGTACCACCCTCTTGCTGAGAGGTGAAGATGAACTAGGGTGGATCCACTACTTCCATCCATTAGGGGTCATCCAAGAATATGACCAATTCTGACTTGGTCCCATATTTAGGCCTGAACCCTGATTAAAAGGAGTTCAGATAATTCACTTCTTCCAAGGCCCTCTGAAGCTGTAGCACAACCTTCTTCTCTATGACCTTCCCTGCAAAGGGAAGATTGGAGACTGGATGACAATTCTCCAGAAAGTAGGGCTGGACCAACACTTCCTTAAGAAATGGCGGAACCACCCACTTTGTCAGGAATTAATCACTGCCTGGATATGAACCACATAGCCCTTGCCAGGAGGCATTAACTAACCAGGAAGGATATGGATCTAACATTGAGATGGTAAGAATTGTTGCCCCTCAATCCTACATGAATATATTTGTATAGTTACCCAGATTTGAGAGATGCATTTGAATAAGGTTGAAGTAGACATGAAGGTGGATTTGAATAAATTAGTGTTGTTGGAAAATTTATGATCCAGTCACTTATGATTATCCTAACATTCAGTGGATACCAGAGATGTGATGAAAAGAAGTATATGTACTTGCCATATAAATAGGACCAAAGTTGTCTTTTAAAATAACTAAGAGAAATGAGACATCGTGCCTTTTTTGTTTCATAAGTTTAGGATTCAAATCCCATTTAGAAGTCTGTGACAAGAACCAGATTAGCAGAGAATAAGGAAGGAAGAAGAAAGTGGTTCTTTAGAGGAGGAGGAAGAAAGAGGACCAACAGAAAAGGCCCAGGGAAGACTGTCAAGGGAAGGCAGCTGACCACGCGACGAAGCGGTGTGGACGAGTGGCAGCTTCCCGAACTCCCGCCAATTTCTTCAAGTCCGGGGGCTGTACAGAGCCAAAAGTCACCCTGTAGGGGTGATGAAGGTAGAGGGGATGCTTCGGTGGTTGTGAGGCTAGCTCAGTCTCCTCGACTGATCCGAAGAAGAAGAGAAGCCCCTTGCACCGGCAAGAAGAGAAGATGGCCATTATGCTGAGCCGAAGCCATGAAGACAGCTAGAACGGAAAGGAAGAAAGGAAAGATTGGTAGCAGTGTGCTCGGTCCGCATAAGAATTCTAACTTGCCGTGGAATTTTCCCTAAAACACCCCCCTTAGAAAGTGGGACTCAATGGAGGTAATTAGCAGCGACTGAAGACCTGGAGCTACTGTCAGAATTGGTAAAGAATGAAAAGAAATTGAAAGCAGAGGTAACTAAAAAATAAAGGACAGATTGGGTTGCTTAGCTCTTTAAAAACTAAACTGTTTCAAAGCTCTGGATTATACCTTTATTACCACCTTGACTTGAGGAACTTTGGGAAATTATTGGAAAATATTTGTATCTGGAGACATTTTATTTGCAGTAAAATGGAGGGGGAAAAAGTAACAGTGACACCTGCTGGCTGAGGAAGGCAATATAGAACTGGAAAAAGTGGAAGAAGTGAAAGTTGTTAT
>JANHFL010001670.1:112705-128368 GCA_032468155.1 Oxyrhabdium leporinum | reverse complement strand
CCTTCCTTCCTTCCTTCCTTCCTTCCTTCCTTCCTTCCTCCTTCCCTCCCCCCTCCCCCTCCCTCCCTCTTCTTTTCCACTGACAACATTATAATAAACAGAATGAGAAATATCATCAAACTAGTGAAAACAGTGCACATTAATGAAGCCATTCATTAAAATTAGTAAAAGCGCAATATTTAGAACAATTGCTAAAATCAAAAGAAGATCTGATGAATATGCTCCACTGTGGTAACTTGCTTAAGCCATGCTGGAAGCTTATTTCACTAGCTGGATGCCAATATAGAGAATGTCTTACTCCCATTCTGAACTGTGGTCAAACTAAGAAGGCATCCTTCCCTTACAGTAAAGCTGGGCTGTTGTTCCTGGAAGTAGGAAGTTCCTTGGATAATCTGTTTATAAGATCCATAAAGTTTATAGACTAACAAAAACATCTTTAGCATTAATCTTATATATGCTTAGTAAAGGATTATTACTATCATTATGCATCAGCTGCTGTCTATGGACCATTCCTAATGATAGCTCTGCATACAGTGTCTTAGAGTAATCCAATCCATGACTCTTACAATAAGCGTCTTATTGTAAGAGGTAGGGCTTAAGTCAAGTTATGCCTCTACAGGAAGATTGTAGTGGGAGTACAGGGAAAGTGCAACTGATCAGCTCCAGGGCATCTGTCCTACTGGAAGCAGTTTCAGCTAACTTTCTTGACATTTGTAAAATGTTGTTTATTTCATCATATTTAGATGCAACCATGTTGCAAAAATCTCTGAGCAGTTTTCAATAAATAAAATGCTGCCTACAGAATAAAATGAAATATACAAGATGAATATCAATGCCACGTGCAAGGGGTAAGTGACAAATATTTCCAGTTAAAAATACTTATTCTTTCCACAGCTGGTAGACTCTATGCCCGAGAGTCGGTAATGGAGGTGGGGTGGGGCGGTTATTAGGAAAATCTCCATGGAAAAGAAGTTCCACGAGACTTCTGATGGCAAGCTAGAACCACAAGAGAGTATGGCTGAACCTTTTTGTTGATTTCAATGCAGGAGAGAGAAATACATGGAACAGGATGGCCTCTGGAGCTAGCCTATACTGGGCTTTAAAAATCAGTAGTTAAATGGAGTCTGAAAAGATGAATATATTATTTTAACATTGTATTATCATCATGCTCCTAATGACAATCATCAGCCATTGAAAAAGGGGAATGAAACAAAGTCTGCCCTAGTTTCCGAGATCCAGGAAAATGCTATGGATTATGGGGCAACTATAGTTATGCACCTTATTGGGGAAATGGGTGGCATATATGTTTAATAAACAAACAAACAAACATAATTTGAATCAAAACATGCCCTCTGTGTAGAAAAGCATAGCCTGGGGACATGCCTGAGCAGTGGATGAGACAAGGATTTTGGGACAAGAATGAACTTTCTGAGGGTGGAAGTTTAGAAATTGGAACTTTTCACTTTCCAAACTCCTAAAACTCCCATTCTCATTTTTACTTGCTTAAGAGAAAACATTGCGGCTAAAATTGAACCAGTTTGCTCTCAAATTTCAAGGGCATAATTTGTAGTCTTTTGGAAGCCACTGATGGAGGGTTTTGGAGAGGTACATGTACCTACTATTTGCATAGGTAAAATAGGTAGGGGGGAAAAATCAGAACGTGCATGAGGGTGTTTTTTTAGAATACATTATCTCCACAGTTTCTAACTTCTGTGTTTGACCTCAGGAAAGATACTCTCCTTTTAATCTAAGTGCATATTTTAAGATTTAACAAAACAGCTTCTTTATGATTAGTATAATTATTTACAAATGCTAAAGAAGCTGTTCTATTCAATAACAGGTTAACCCGTGGCTAGATTACATTGCCATGATGATTTCAAAAGTATATTGCTGATTAGATACCGAGCGGTTTGTTCTGAAGAAGAGTATAGATGGTCAAAACACTCCAGGAACTCGATCATCAGTTTAATAAATCTTTTTTCCTTCTGGCTTTGCCTTTTTTTCAGAGTGCATAGCATTCAGTCATGAAACTGGAGAAATACCCTGGAGAAAAAGGTTTTCCCTGGCACCTCTGGTTGTGCCTGCTGTGAGAAGTCAGACATATGGAATGCATTCATCAAAGATAGGTTGATGTGTGATCCACATCTGTCTAGCTTGAATTTAATCACTGTGCTGCAAACAACTTCATCCTTCCCCCTCCCAAATTGGATTTGAATGATAGTTAAAACAACTGTGCAATCTGTTTTCCTCTCTCCAAGCAATTGTTTCTGGCCAAACAGTTTTGGCAGATTTATTTTTAAATGACACACCTTAAAAATAGCTCCCTCCCGACAAGCCCACTTAACCAAGGGCAAGACTTGTACAATAAATAGAAGTTGTGCTTGGAGTTCCAATGAGCCTAGTACGCTACTTTTTCATTGTGTGCCTATGTGAATGAGTGTGGGTTCATCTGTCATCCAAGGGTTCTCTTGAGATCAAATTCCATAATAACCAGCTTCATGGAAGGTATGGCTTTCAGTGATTATAATCATTGGAGATATATAAAGTTCAGTGTGTAAAGTCAGTATGAAAAATAAAGATATAAAGTTCATATGTCCTGCAGGTTTGCCACTGCTTTCTTTCAGGAAATTTTCTTAGATTCCACAGTTTGTCTAGATCCTAATGAGGTCTGATCATGTCTAGTTTTTCAGAATAAATGTGGGTCAACTAGATTCTTCCACCTGAGGTAGGCAAAATAATATGGGTGGTCCTTGTTTGCTACTGGGATCGGCAACTCAGTCACTGAGTGAAGTAAAACATCACAATTTTATGACTTTATTTCAGCTTTCCCTTGCTTTACAGACCTACAAAGATGGTAAATGCGAGGATTGGTCACATAGTTAGTTACTTTTACATCACTGTTGTAACTGTGAACTGTTGCCAAATGAGGTAGTCGCTAAAGGACTACTTGTATGATGCTGAGAACAACCATTGGGAGCTGGCTATTGTAGTGTGATTAGCTACTATCCTGTTTTGCTGGGGAGGGCTTTGAGACAAACTGATGGCACCAGGAGAAGTGCACTTTAATCTGATCTACCTTGACTATTTTGAGTAGCTTTCATTAATGGCAAAAAGTCAAGTCCCTAGACCTGTTCCCGGCTGATTTTTTTTTGCCTTTCTTGTTTATACATCTAACATTCTTTTCTGATCTCTGCACATTGACTGAAGTCGCTGCTCTTTGTCCAGGTGTTCCAATGTTGCCTCTTTGTAGAATAATGTCTGACTGATTTTAGCTCTTTTCAGTTCAGTGCACATGATCTTCCTTGGCCACCTTCTCCCCCTAACTTCCAGCTCAGGCCCAGCAATGCAAAATGATGGGCTATGCTCAGTGAAAAAGAGATACATGCTGCTAGAGCTGCACCAGGGAATAATAGCCCTTTGCCACATATAAAAGTTTATGGCTCTTGTTTTCAAGGCCACTGAACTCTACTTGGTCTGTTCTGGATGTGGCACTTCAGACAGATATGTGCAGCACCAAGGGTTAAGAGGGCAAGAGCTTGAAACTATGCACACACATTTTTCAGTGGTTCTTCTCTTGAGAGGCTATTTGTGGCCCTTCTCTTGAGAAGGGACTTCGAGCTAATCATACTGATTAGAAGCAAAAGGCTGGACTCAAATGCTTATCATTTGCCAGCAATACATTCCTAGGGAAATTATGGTACATTGTTCAAACTGATGCAAGAACAAAGACTTACAAATGGGAGGAAGTCTAAAATGAAAGCAGGAGGGAGATTTTTGCTAAGGAAAGTCTGCAAATCATTCACATTCGTTCACAGATTTCATTCACATTCATAATAGGTTTGTCCTCTTTGTTCAAATTATATTATCAAATATAGTTTTGTAGTAACATAAAGAAAAAACTAGGCCTATTTTAATTCCTCCCTCTTTGCTCTGGTATTTTCTGAAATATTAAATACCTTGGCTCCCGCTTCCACACAGGCTTGGAGTTCATGGCTTTTATGGTGGCCATAAGCTTGATCAAGGGGATCTCAGGAGACTATATATACATCATAGGCTGGTCCTTGTATTTGCCTCACAGCAGTTGGCTGATGATCTGGATATGGAAGGCAAGATGTCCAACTCTTTGCTGTGGTTAGATCACTTTCCAGTCCACAGTAAGATGAGCTGCCATCCATGATCTTGTGGAAAAAGTGGTCCGTTCTAGGTACTTTATGGATCCAGAAGGATTCTTGTGGGCATTTGACGAACTTCCAGACAATCTGTTGAAAGCCTCTGCCATAAAAATACATTATAAGTCCCAAGCCAGACTTTCTTTCAGTCCCAGCTGAGTCCCTGGTTTACTAAGAAACTCTAGGAGAAGACGCAACAGAAGTTATTCCTGGTACAAGAGAACTTAACTGAGCATGGTTATGTGCCTAGGTTCAAGCCCATACCGTGGCAATAAGAAAGGCAAAATGCTCTTCTCCTTTCTTATAGTATTGACAGGTTGCTGGCTGATTAGCTGCCTTGTTGAGGATGACAAATTCCCCACTAGGCAGGGAGGAAGATTGGCTGCCTGCCAGCTACAACCATTTTACATAATGTTTTGTAGTAGTAGTTCTTCATTACAGGCACTAACCAGCAAAAAACCCCAAACAAACACACATACACAGAAAAAAAAACCCAGGGAAAAATATGAGTTAATTTTTTTGCCAAGAAAATTGCTCAAATTTTAAACATCAGAACACATGTTCTGTTTTGATTCAATGTATAATAGTTTTAGCTATTTGTTCAATTATATTGTGTTGCTTGTGGTTCTTTATCATTACTCAGAACTTTGTTTTTTAGCTTCTTAAACTGATATTCACTTATTCATTTATTCATAATTAAAAATTATACATTGGAAAGTTATAACCTAGATATCTTTAGAGTCGTTTACTTATTTGTGCTTCATCTTTTTTTTTTAAAATCATGCATTGTTTATGCATCTTTTCTAAAATATTTAATAAAAATAAAAAAGATAATTGCTCAAATCTGCCAATACCTTGACTCCTTATGAGCTGGTTCTATGGTGGTGATTGGATGCCATAGTACACCCTTTCCTTAGAATAGAGAACATAGAATAGTAGAGTTGCAAGGGATCTTGGAGGTCTTCTAGTCCAACCCCCTGCTTGAACAGGAGACCCTTTAACTTTTCAGATAAATGGTTGTCCAGTCCATTTTTGAAAGCCTCCAGTGATGGAGCACCCACAACTTGTGAAGGCAAGCTGTTCCACTGATTAATTGCTCTCACTGTTAGGAAATTTCTCCTTTGTTCTAGGTTGCTTTTCTCCTTGGTTAGTTTCCATCCATTGTTTCCTGTCTTGCCTTTTGATGCTTTGGAAAATATTGGACCCCCTCATCTTTGTAGGAGACCCTCAAATTGGAACACTGCTGTCATGTCTCCCCTAGTCCTTCTTTTCATTAGACTAGACATTTCCAATTCCTTTAACCATTCTTTGTATGTTTTAGCCTCCAGGGCCCTAATCATCTTTGTTGCTCTTCTCTGCACTCTTTCCAGAGTCTCAACATCTTTTTAATATTTTAGTGACCAGAAGAGGCTGCAGTATTTCAAGTGTGGACTTACTAAATCTTTGTAAAGTGGTATTAGAACTTCTACAGGGTTCAGCATTCTTTCTCCCATCTATATGAAACCCTTGGAAGAGAGTATGCCTCAATTTTGGATGTGGTACCATCAATATACTGAAGATGCCCAATTAAACATCACTACTTTGGCTGTGCCAATGTTGTCAAAGTTCATGCCCCAGTGTGTGGAGGCTGTTATTGTCTGGATCGCTACAAAGTAATAGAGTCACTGTGTGTACAACAAGGTTCCAGTTCTGATTTTATTTCTTGTGGGGAGAATAAGCTCAGAAGCTCTTTGGCCTTGAAGGGTGGATGAACTGATCTGGCTGCTTGCCATAGCTGTCAAGGAAAATGTAAAGACAGCAGTCCTGTTGGTCTAGCCTGGTATATAATTGTTGGGGAGTAGAGCTCTGGGGCAGAGGGGACACCAATTACAGTTGTTGGGATGCTTGATAAATATTGGAGAGAGAGAGAGAGAGAGAAGGAGAGGAGAGAAAATTATGTGCAAAATGGAGTGACTGGAGAGACATGTTGGAGAGTGAATGTGTTGAGCAGTTGTTGGTTCCTGGCTGGGAAAGGATAAGTGAAGTCCAACAGTGGCTTCCCTGAAAGAAGGGAAGGGAGCTCCACCCAAGATCCAAGAACCAGAAGGAGGGATCTGTCTGGCTACAGGTAGAAGCTTCACCTAAGAGCCCAGAATGGAAGGAGCAGATCAGCTGCTGGTGAAGAAGCCCTTGTCTCTGGGGTAGGATTGGGCACAAGACCTGAGAGAGGTTCTTCCCCCAATGGAGCAGTAGGTGTTCAGCTGAGCAGATCCAAGGGATAGCAGTAAGTTGGGCTGATATACTACAGGTGCAATACATTCCAGCCCATTTATTTCTTTTCACTTCTCTAGTCACACCCAAAAATGGAGCAAGAAGATGAAGATACAGGAGGAGGAAGCAGGAGAGCTAGAGAGGAATAGTCTCTGGGAGGGTGTCTTAGATAAAAAACATAAAAGCCTCCACTTGTATTTCTGTGTTAATTGCTATAGCTGCAAAACAAAGTATACCTTTAATTCAACAAGATCTGTGACACAAAGTAATACTGCATACTCTCCACATATGAGGATGCCTTAAAGAAAGGAAATTGGAGCTATTACTTCAGCAATGTGATTATAGAATAAATCAGAGAGAGCGCTAGGAAATAATTTTTGAATAAAAATAGGGACTTTTTTTCCTTAACGCAAGCAAATACAGAAACCAAGCTGAAGGTCAAAAGGGTACTGGATATCCAAGCAAAAATAAAGCAGAACTGATGCTCATCCCAAGGATACTCTAGAATTTAAAAAGAGAATATACAGCTTCCAATATCTCTGAGGCTATAACCCCACCTAGGTAAATCAATATTTGGATTCTGGGGAATAGAAAGAGAGTTCAGGGTGGTTTCCTGATGATTGGTGGAATTAAAATGAACTGAACACTGCAAAAGCAATGCTGTGAGAGATCAATTTGCATGACAAAACAACACAGTCAGAAACAGGTCATTTCACCTATAAATCTACAGACTGGGCAATGTACGGGTACCTTCATCAATGAGTTTGTTGGGCAGCGACTTAATATTTGCAAGTTTGCAGTCCATGAAAGCACCTCTGTTATATTTAATCAATAAATGAAACATATAAATAATGAGACTTTGACCCCTCTTCAACAACCCAGGACTATCTTTGTATTCTAGGCAGCCCACAGGCTGCTGACTCTGCTGCTTTTCTTGAACAAAATTGATTTTTTTAAAAAAGCTAAGGTGTTGCAGCAATGCCAATAGAAATGCAGGGATACAAACTTAACACGTGTATAGAGAAGTCTGGTTGAACATTTTTAGGATAATGAACAGCAGGTTCAGCAAACAATTTAGTTTATTCTCTTTTGTTCAATGATCAGCCTAAAGCAGGATACAATTCAATTTAAGATACTCACATTAGTGTATAATATATTATATGTAAATAAAATCTAACTTCCAACTATTAACACTATGTTTATTAAGTTAAGGCTATTATTTAAGATGCTTAG
The DNA here is from genome assembly GCA_032468155.1 of Oxyrhabdium leporinum. Lineage (NCBI taxonomy): Eukaryota > Metazoa > Chordata > Lepidosauria > Squamata > Cyclocoridae > Oxyrhabdium > Oxyrhabdium leporinum. The sequence continues at coordinate 120,716 of JANHFL010001670.1, read as the reverse complement.
ATTAAAATACAATGACATAACAATATAAATGTGGATCATAAAATCTAATGAGTCTAATCTACTGGGGGCCAGTTTCTATATTCACACAAGCAGATACTCCCTTGCATGCAATAAGCAACATAGCAATATTTACAGCCATTCAATGAGATTTTATTGCTTCTGTCAGACAATGATGACTGAAGATTACACAAATGTAGTTGATCTAAGCAATTTATTATTCACGGATGCATATAAGGTGCACAAATATAAAAAGGACAGTATAAAAAGCAGCAGTGGTCTCAATATTTCCTATTTCACATTGCATATATTTGATCATCATAGGGTTTTTTAAATGCTTGCCTTCCAAACCAGCATTTAGTAAAATGTCAAATTATTCCAGTTTCAGGGCTTTTTTACATTTATATAAGATTTAATTTGATTAAGATAGTGGAACAATTTTAAAAAGAAAGGATTGAGTGCCTAAACAGCAACCCTTTATTGTCACACAAAACTGGGTGCCGGCATTTCAGGTGATGGATGCTATTACACAATTTTGCACAAAGATCACGGGTGCAAAAATAACAAAATAAATAAAATGTAAATAAGTTGTTGAAAAATATGCAAAATTTCATACAGAAGTCTTGGGAGATTTGATAATTTTTGGGATAATTTGGTTGTGCTTATTATTAACTTTGGAAGGGTATCAGACGGTGCCAACTCATGTGGCTAAACCACAGTATACAATAAAAAGAAGTTTGAATGGAAAAGGACTAGAACTCACTAATGCTGTATACTTAGCTAGGTCTGTCTAAAGACACATCATCTTCGGCTGCACACTGATACCCAAAGTCTTCTCAGAGAACTGTGGGGAAGTATTGTTGGTTTGTTGAATGCATGGATAAAGAAAAGCCAACTAATTGGTATTAATTAGAAGAAAAACAAATTGGTTCAAGATACAGATGTGAGTGCATTATCTTTGGTATCCCCTGTGTAGAAATCTTCAGTACATCTCACTTGCTTAATATTCAAATGGAGATAATTGAATATTGAATGGGTAATTGGTATGACATTGAGGCATGAAAGTTAGGCTCCTGCCCATTAAATGAGAGCAATGGAGCCCCTAGGGAAAATGTGCAAACAATATAGCTTTGCTGGACAAGCTAGAATAGACAAGTTATCTTTTTGGGAGTAATACATTTGTCTCCTTAGTACATCACAATTACTACCTTCCAGCTACTGATTCCGTTGCGAAGACAATGCACGGTACTTTTCTTAGAATATGTTCTTCCAAAAATATGCCTTGATGAACTAAATGGCCAACTAAGTTATAGAACACATGACATCTGCCTGTCCTTGACAATTCACCCTACTCATGACCTTTGGGCTTTGCATAGTACCCAGCACAAAAAACCCTCCTCTTTTCCCCAGACTCTTATAGACTTAAAATTTGTTAGCCTGTATGAAATGACTCAGTGTTCATGGCCAAAGGGGCCCATATTAAATATCTCCTTACTTTGCCAGCTTCTAGATCAGTTGGACTGTGTTCCCCATCATCCCCAGATAGAATTTCTGGCTAGAGGTGTTCCAGGTTGTAATAAAAGACATTTGGAGGATATTAAATTGGGTAACTATATTTTATCTGTGGAATTTTATTTCTCTACTGTGAGTAATAAACAAATAGGAGATGGCATTTGCTATTGTCTTTCTGTAGCTGATGTCTTCAGCTTATGAAACAATGAGCATAAACACAGAAGGAATAGACAAAGGAGCATTTTTTGATTATTGTATCTACTAAAGATTGCCTATGCCCCATAATCATAGTATTGAAGGTTTAAGCATTCATAGTATTTAAATAATATATTTAATAATATATTTATTAACATTTGCTTTAATTAATTAATTACTAGATGGAATGAGTATGTTTAACTTCCAAATTGATTTTGGGTTTTTTTCCTGTGATTCTGCAGTCCGGAATGAAAAAGAAAACTTGAAAAGAAAGATGGTACATCAATCAACTACATAATAAAATGTTAATCATTTTCTTTCCTTCAAGCAGTGAGTTGTTAAATTGAAAGGTATCTTGATTTAATATCCCAAAGGCTTGTTTGGTGGAATAGTGATGAAAAGGTAAGATTGTTTACATGTATTTATTTCTTAAAAGGTTGATGATTAATCCATTAATTTGGTTTTAATGATCAACAATTGTATTACAGAAGGGGTTCATTAAAACTGCTATTCCTTCTGTTCATCTGATCAACAGCCTTAAAAGTACCAGGGATATTTGCATGCCTATCAAGCAAGAACCTTATCTTGCTGTTCATTCTTGACTGACATCTGAGCTTCAAGAGTTTCTTTTCGGATAGACGAAATATGGGTTGGAGGGGAACTCAGTGAGGTTATGCTCCAAACCAGAGCTGCACCCCATGATTTTCAAAGGAGAGAGACTATATGATCTCACTGCCAAGAATGTTAATTGTAGTCGACCCACAAATTTGCTGGGTTAAACAGAATCAAGGAGACTTATGTAACTTTCTCTTTTCATCCCTGTGTGCCGTCTGTCAAAGATTTGGATTTTGTCCTCCTCTTACACTATTTCTTAAAGGCAGCTTCTGCACTTTCCGCATTTTCCATCTTGCAGTCTTGAACACATTCCTGCCAAATTCTCTTTCACAACCAAGTTCCTTTCTTGACATACCTTCCTTTTTAGATCAGCAATGTGCAGAACTAAGAATAAAAGAAAGTTACAGGGATAGCAGGAGAAGCATAAAAATTGAAATATGAGCATTTCATTGGCAGACCCCAAGTCTTTGAATACTTCTGGACAAATTGAGTTGCCTTATGATTACAGTTGCTTTAATCTACCAGGTTTTCAACTCTACCATTTGGCTTTCATTCTAATATCTAGAATCCTGTTGAATAAGATTTTTTCTGAATATTGTTATTCCTGGGCCCAATTACAAACTATATGATCACTTTCAAATTTTGGTAAGTTTTGTAATGTCTGGGCTAAATCAAGATAAATACCTTAGATCAATTGATTTATAGTGGTTGCTTTAAAGATCTTGAAAAATATATTGCTCCTGCTTGGAAATAAATACAATTGCAAAAAGTACTGACAAAATTGTATGGTCCAGAAAAACCTAGCAGTTTCTGAAGTAACTGATCTTCTTCCACTATAAATAAAATTAAATAAAACAACAAGATGAAAGTCAAATAGATAGATGATAGGATGGACGGACAGACAGACAAACATAACCTGAAATGAGGAATGAAGAATTGGACACCCAATCTTGGTAAACTAAGAAGTTCAAATCTTAAGAAATGTGAAAAATACTTTTACTATTTAAGGGTGAAATTAATGTATAAAGATGTAATGTTTTGCATTTATTAGATTCTTTAAACAATGGTTTAAAAAAGGCTGGACATCAAATTTTCTGCATTGGTATTGTAAGAAATCTGTTTTTCTTTAGCTCATATGATTTGGTCTTGTTCAGCTGTAGCTCAATTTGGTTTTAGGTTACAGCATATATTAATAGAATTTTGGAAAGAAATATAAGAGGTAAGGATATAAATATGATGAGAAATTATATTCCTAAATAGCAAATTGATGAAGATCTTTAATTTTATCAAATTTGATGGTCTCAGAAAAGAGGATAATTTTTGTAGACAGAAAATTATCTTCCTTACATTAGGGAATATATATGTGTTTGTTATCTATTTTTAAAAATACCTTTACATTTCAAAGTGAGAAGACAGAGTAGAATGTTTTGCTATATGGCCTAGGTTTAATGAAAAGTTTAAGAACTGAATTGAATGATACTAAATTGATACTATAGGGATTTTTATCTTAGTTTTATGTTTTATGTTTATTTCGATCTCTGTATGTGGTTTTTATATTGTATAATCACTAATATATTTTGTTATTGTAGCACTTGTTGTATTTCATTTGTAATTTTTCAAAAAAATATTAATATTGTTTAAAAATGAGAGATGAATGGCAAACAATAAGCAGAGATTAATTGGGAGGGAAATCAAAGTGAGAACATCTAAACTATATAGTGAATTAGGGTGTTGTTGTTGGTGTTCCTGTCTGAGATATTTTCATACTCTTCTCTTTTTTTATTGGTTTAAACCCTGTTTATTGTTCATTGCCTTGGTAATGAATCTTCCTTCTCTCTGTCAAGGTCATCCTCTATACTTTGCACAATAACTGAATTTGTAATCCAAATACCTGAAGTTCCAAGGTTAGCAAATAGTACTTAAGGAATGAAAAATGGAGCAACTATAAAGAATCCTTCTTTGTGAAATAATACTTCATTTGAATTTAGCTTTCTTTCCCATACATTGTCTGGGTTCAGATATGCTATGCCATAAACTCTGTGTAGGCACTTGCATTTACAAGACAAATAACTACAACCATTGTGGTATTTATTATAACAGTCCTGGAAAGTAGCTCTAGAATACAATAGAAACTGTCTAGTTGGAGTTTCTGTATGTTTAAGAATTTTATAACATGGAATTCTCCACCTCAAGATATTAGATTCCTAAGGAATTGGATATGAATGAAATTCTTCTCTGAACTGGTCATACTGCATTGGAAGCCTACTTAGCATCTTTGTAATTCCGTGCTTTCACCTTTTTACCTATGAAAATCTTCTTAGGACTGTTAGGACTCCCACTTGGGCAGAACATTATATTGGCACAAAATGTGCTACCTCCCTTACAGATTCCTACCCTGCCTCTGTTCCTATTACAACTTTCATCCAGATTAACTGATTTTATGTACCTTGAGGTATGGGAATAAGAGGGAAATATCTTATTAACAGTGGTATAACTACAGGCAGTCCTCACTGAATGATCACTTGTTTGGTGACTTTTCAAAGTTACAATGGTGCTGAATAAGGGAACTTATGATGAATTCTAATTGAATTGCAATGTTCCTGCAGCCATGTGATCATGTTTAGGTACTTCACAATCGGCTTGCAATTTTGATGGTTGCGGCAGTCCCATGATTGCCATTTGTGTCCTTCACTGCCTGCTTCTGACAAGCAAAGTTAATGGGGAAGCCAGCAGGACATCAAAAATGATTATCACATGGCTGCAGCCTGTGTAATTACACAGAATTCACTTAACAATGGAAACTTGGATTGCACAACTGCCCTCATACAGTAAGTTGGCCCATACATGTGATGTTGTGCTTTATGACCACAATACTTAATATGGAGTTGCCAGTCCCAATCAGTATCATTAAATGGGGATTATCTGTAAGAATGATTCAGTCTATCTTGCTCATGTTTGAAGACCAGTTCAAAGACCAGATGTATCAACAGAAGTATAGTATCAAGCTCAGAGGAAGTGGTAGATGTGCTCATTGGCCAGGCTGCACCTAGCATAAGGGGTCCAGTTCTGGTTGGCAAAAAACCCAAGAGGATTCTGAGGAACTAGAAAGAATGCAGAAAATAAGAGCGAAGATGGTGAGGGGAGATTGAATTCCATAAAGAATCTACCACTTCCTGTGATCTTAATACTACACTTCTGTTGATACAGCCCAAAGTTGTATTAATTCTTTTATCAGTGCAACACGTTGCTGGTTCATGTTTGATCTATGGTTTAACCAGGATACTCAAATCCTTCTCACCATACTATTTTTGAGCCAAATACCACTAATCTTGTACTTGTGCAATTGATTTTTATCCATACGTGCAGAACCTTATGTTTCTTGCCTCTGAGCTGCATTTTGTTGGGTAGGGCCCAATGTTTACACCTATCAAGATCTTTTTTACTCTCGAGCTTATCTTTGACGTGTTGTCAATCCCTGCCAGCTTTGCATCATCTGCAAATTTGATGAACATCTCAACTATACCTTCATGTAAGTGAATTATAAAATGCTGAAGAGCACAGGCCTTAAGGCAACATTTTGAAATATCCCATAGGATACTTTCTTTTTGTTGACATGGATAAGTTGTCACAAAATAAAAGCAGCATTCCTTTTAAAAATGTGAATAATGCAATGTATAGCTCGGTATTAAGCTCAATAAATATAGCATAATAAATCCATTTTGGAAACATGAAAAAGAGGACACTAATATAGCTGTCTGCAAGAGGGCAACAGAGCCAATGATAAAATGTGTGATGATATCGCTACATAATCATTGAGGCTTACTGCAGCTGCTGTTAAGCACTAACTTTACAATGGGATCAAAGCCTTAAGTGATTGAAGCCTTACATTCTGCTTTGATAGACTCACTTAGCTCTGCCCATGTATGAGCTATTCCAACACGACCTTCTATTTTCTCTCAATGCTGTGGGGCTTTTATATATCTTTGAATTAATTTTGGTTCAACTGTTGCTCCAGAGGAAATATTGTGGCCAATTTTGCAATCTGGGGAATTTGCCACTGGTGAGAACTTGCGCTACATTTTGCTGCCTGGCTCCAGGCATTCCATTCCTCTCACCTGTACTCAAGGTATAGGGAGTGTTAATGTGTTCCCTTATCTTTCTTGGCTTCTCTGATTAAGACACCAGGTTAGAAACAGGAGACTGCCCTGCCTTAGGCATAAAACCAACTGAGTTATTTTGGGCCAGTCACTCTTTCTAAGCACTTAGAAAAAGCCAAGTGCCAACCCCTTTTGAACCTGTCAAGAAAATTGCAGAGATTAGTCTCCAGGAAATAACATTGATTCAAGAGTGCAAGCGTGCTCACATGCACTCATGCACGCATGTGCACACAATACAACACTCACACAGACGGCAACTCATAAGCTTTGTTTGGTTTCTTCTCATGGTAAAAAGTCACTGACAACTTGCTGGTTGGTTGTGGTGTTATTTTGCTCTCCTGTTGGCCAGCTAGAGCAAGTGCTGGTCAGCTCAATGCTGCAAAGCCAAAGTAAAGATATTCCTGGGGTGGCATGAAATGCAGCAGAGGTCAAGAGGCAAAGCTGATGTTTGTATGAAATTGCCCTTAGGCAACAAGATATCAGAAATGTCAGCTCCAACTTCAATGCTTCCCATATTTCTGTCTCTTCCAGCAGGAATCTAGTAGACAGGATTCAGCTCGCCGATACAAGCCTTTCAACATTTTGCTTATTATCTGTACTTATAATTTATTTGGTCCCATTCCAAGAGTCCCAGGATGAGCTTCACTCTCCCAGGCTGACCATTTATGCTACAGTGGTCTATCCTGCACTGGTTTCTGAAGGAAAAAGAAATGAGAGTAATTTGATCATACTATGCTCAGTTTAGAAAATTTTAAAAAAATCATTTTGATTTTACCAATGAGATATAACCCAAATCTGTTTAGCAACATTTGCTACCCAGATTGTGATAGGAGGTGACAAGAAAAAAAAACAACTGCTGGAGTCTTGCGTTTAGAGAGTCAGTTCAAATGAGGTTAATTTTGGAGAAATGCTCTGCTTTTTTGTATAAAACATACTTCTCTATAGTACATTAAAAAACTAGCAAAATTATGGCATAATAGTTTGTGGACATCAGTCCATTTCTCATGAAGTGACCCATAGTCCATGAAAGCTTATGGAATAACAATTTTGCTAGTGTTTCTGGTTTAACTCTGCATAGCTGTATCTCTGGAACCTAGAGAACACCTTCTATTCACCTTACTTTTGCTCGCCAGCCTCCTTGGAACAGGAAGCCATCCCGCTACAAACTAAATACAGGGAACAAAGGACACATCATACCAAATTCATGTATTTATTTGTTTGGTTTCTTTGGGGAAAAATCTGCATAAGTTGCAAATCCCCCCCGCCCCCCGCAAATGCTTTTCCCTAGGAAGGAGTTTTTAGAACAGGCAAGGCTTGGGAAGCAAAAGTTCTCACCATAAGCTCCATGGAGTCATATCAATTCAAAACATTGCCAAACACATTAATAGCTTCAGTATAGACAAAGAAACCAATGCTTTCCAAAATGGCCAGCATTGTGGGATCTGAGAGAGCAGAACTTTATCAAGGCAGCGCAGAATTCTCACATGCAGGTGCATCTTAATATTTTGTATAATTAACATTTCAGACTGAACCTT
>JANHFL010001670.1:101867-112102 GCA_032468155.1 Oxyrhabdium leporinum | reverse complement strand
GCAACCCGTTATTCCCTTTGTTTATTCTGACTTATTACGTAGTGTGAACATAGCTTTGTGGTTTGTTCACCATGAGGTACAGTTTATCACACTGTACCAATGCAGCACCTTGAAGGTGAATCTGAAAAGGAAAATTTCTGGTGCAAAAGAATAAACTACAGAAATCTAATATCAGAAAGGTCAACATTAATTCTTCCAAGACTTTCTGACTTTAAAACAGTCAATTTTGAATACTAGGATTTCCAAGGGAATTTTGAGAAGTCATTGAACGTAATGATCAAGCAGCTTGAATCCATTACTTGTGGCTTGAACTGAGATCTTATCCTAACAGTTAGCTTACCAATGCCAAGAGGTTTCTTTCCACCAGTTTGTTGTTACTGTCATTATCACAATCTGTATTTTTTTTTTCATTTAATTTCCCTCTGATCTCACTGCTTGAAAACACAAGCATTTCTTCTTCCCACACCCAGGGTATGTATACTATGTACATATATGCATATATCTGGCAGTTTAGGAGAATGCGTAAAATCGAATAGTGCTGACTCTTCTCCATAAATGATAGATTTGTTAATGTTTAAAGGGTCTCAGGAATTTTTAGTGTGATAGTGTGCAAAAAGTAGTGAGGAAATTTAAAAATAGATCTCTGTAGCTAATGCAATAGATGGCAAGGATTTCCGATTCCAAACTGTTTAGCAAGTGACAAAAATGAGTCTTCTTGGCCCTACATTTTATAATCACATGTTTGTTTTTGTGTGTATGTGTGTGAGAGAGGGGGGGAGACGGAGAGGGGGAGAGGGAGAGGAGAGAAAGAGAGAGGGAGAGAGGGAGGGGAAAAAGAGAGAGAGAGAGAGGCTTTTGCACAGACCAAAGAGGGATAATGTTTTGCAAAGAAAAGAAGCAAAAGTCAAAACTGACTGTAAATAGTGAAGGTGAATAAGTTATTCCAGACATGTGGAAAATTGTTATTTTGAAGGCACATGGGAAATTGCCAATGGGGGGAAAATCAGCTTTTGTGGTACTTAAAAACATTTGCCCAGTTTATTGGCCTGCCCAAGGCCAGTGTTACCCTAAACTTTCATGCAGCAATTTCCTTCTCCATTAGGAAGAGGATTTATTTTGCTTTTAGAAAAAGAGGCTGGCCCATTCTTTGCAAGCAAACCAGTCAAACTGTCAGCTGTCTTGGTGCTGCAGCCCAGGAAGAGAAATATTCTAGCAATGCAGAGAGCAACCCTTTATGTCCCAGCAGGAGCTGACCTTGTGATAGATGGGTTTGCATGCAATATTGACAGAGTGAAGACTGCAGGAAGTCAGCTCACTCCCTTCCACCTTCCTTTGCAGTTTCCTTTTCATAATTAGCAGGCTCTCTGATGATAAATGCCCTTGCAGGGTCTACCTGAAAAGAATGATAGTAGGCATGTTGAAATGTTCTGCTGTTCGTATGTACAACTTCTTTGCATGTATAATATCAGCATACACAACTGAGTCTAGTTGTGTCATTGATGTGTGTGTGTGTGTTTATAGATGAAGCGATTTCCACCCACCCCTATGGAAGAATATATAGAAGTCTGATTTACCCTATCTGTAGCTCAAACTGAAGAACTGTTTGTATTACTCTCCTGAATGAATAAACTGGCAGAAATACTCTGGTACAATTTTATTGGTGGAACTGTAGTCAGAAGACTAGACTAGACTAGACTAGATTAGACTAGACTAGACTAGACTAGAATTGTGATTGAACACACAAGGAGTTGTCTCCAGTGCATAAGTTCTCAGTGTACATACAAACATCAAACTAATATCATAAGATACCAATAGGAGAAGGTAGTAGAAAATATGAGAAGGATAATAATAATACAGCCATGCTACATGGGTAAATATCCTTAGACATAAGACAATACTTTGGTAATTAGGTGGTCAGAAGAGTGATGGCACAAGGGAAAAAGGAAAAAAAAACCCACTGTTTAATTGTTTTGGCATACAATCCTGCGTCCTGAGGGGAGGAGTTGAAACTGTTTATGTCCATGATATGAGGGGTCTGTAGATATTTTCTCAGCCCTTGTTCTGACCTGTGCATTTTACAGGTCCTCAATGGAAGGCTGGTTGCAATTGTTTTTTCTGCAATCCTAACTGTCCGTTGAAGTTTGTATCTGTCCTGTTTAGTTGCTGTACCAAACCAGACACTTATAGAAGTATAGATGACAGACTCAATAATTCCTCTGTGGAATTGTACCAACAGCTCCTGAAGAAGTCAGAACTTTCTGAGCTGACACAGGAAGAACATTCTTTGTTGGGCCTTTTAAATGATGGTTCTAATGTTAAATGTCCATTTCAAATCCTGGGAGATTATAGAACCCAGAAACTTGAAGGTCTCTACTGTTGATACTGTGTTGTCTAATGTAAGAGGTGGTAGAATAGGAGGGCTCTTCCTAAAATCCACTTTTCTCTCTACATTTTTAAGTGTGTTGAACCCCAGATTTTTCCAGCTGCACCACAAGGCCTGTTATCCAACTTCCCATCTGTATGCAGACTCATCATCATCTTGAGTGAGACCAATGGCAGTTGTATCATTGCAAACTTCAGTACTTTAACAGAGGGCTCCTTCAAAATGCAGTCATTGGTATACAGAGAAAAAAGTAATGGAGAAAGCACTCAGCCCGGGAGGAGGGAGGGGCTGTGTTAATTGAATGGGCATGCTATGTGATTTTATCTAGAATAGATATAGATATCTACTTAATGATTGTAGAAATCTCCCAGAGACAAACTAATACAAAAATCTATAGTTATTCATGGATTAATGATTTTAATGTCTATAAGTTTGTGAAAATCAACCATTATATCTTTTTCTTTAATCTTATTTATGGTTCTGTTTATTTCAAGTAGAAGAATTTTTGCTTTTAGTGAGAATGTAAAATTTGCAGCTCTTTTTTCTTTCTTGGAATGACAACTCATGGTATACTCCATTAAATAGTAATCATAAAAATATACTACAGTATATATTTATTCCTCCTGCATTACATCCTGCTGTACTTTAAACTGGTTTTATAAATGGTGGGTACTACTACTTACCCCTGATAAACTGCTACAACTGAGAATGGGTATCAGCAAGCATGGCTGCTGTGTAATGTTAATATCAGTCAATTCCCACAGTTTGTCTCTCAGTTTGAAAGATTTTTCAAAAAAATATATAGAAACTGGGACACCAGAAATCAGTCATCTGACTTTCTTCTGGTGCTGGCCTTTCTGTGAATTAAGGCTTGACTTCATGTTTGAAATCTGAAATTGCTGGAACAATTTATCTGCTAATCCCCTTTGGCAGAAAATGCAGCCGCTTCTTCAAATCTAAAGAAAAGCAGTCTATCCAAGCATAACTTCAGTCTAAATTGGGCACGGTACCATCCAAGACCCCTACTGCTTACTTTAAACATATTAAGCTGATACTTTTTCCTTATAAGTTTATTTTCCACATGTTTCCTATTTTCAGATACATAAAGCTGCAGTACTGTATGAGTAGCAAAATCAATTAGCTAAAATGGGGAAGATGCAGTTGATGTACTGCTGGAGCAAAGCTTCTTGCCCACTTTCTCTGCGGGGTATTCATATAGATAAGGGAAGCTGAAATCAATCAGTGTTGTGGAACTTGGAGATATATTTATTATTTATTTATTTAATTTATGATATATCCTGCCTTTATTATTTTTATAAATAACTCAAGGTGGTGAACATACCCAACAAATCTTTCTCCTCCTATTTTCCCCACAACAGCAACTCTGGGCTGAGAAAGACTCACTGGCCCAAGATCACTCAGTTGGTTTTCCTGCCTAAGGTGGGACTAGAATTCATGGTCTCTTGCTTTCTAGCCTGGCGCATTAACCACTAGACCAAAGTGGCTCTCTGATATGGAGGAAAGGGGAAGAAGGAATGCAAAGGATTTTTTTGATCTATTTTTTTTTTAAACTGCTATTTTTACCTTCCCAAAGTTTTGATGAAATGTTGCCCAAATGTATGATGTCCAATTGTGATATCCATTATTGTTGGAAATTTTGGGAATTGTATTTCAGATGCATGTAGTAGTGTAGAGCAAATAATGAATGACCTTGAGGGATAGGAGAAAGAGTTGCAAGCAAGACAATGGTCAGATAAAAGGGGCTTAAGCCTGGAGCAAGGTTGCAAGATTGATGTTAGCTCAACATAGTAGACCAGACTAAGAAACCAATGCCATATACTGGAGGTTAGAACTATTTTATTAGAAGAGCTCCAGTAATAGAATCTTGTAAGCCTGAGCATGTTTCATTTTATCTTATCGGGTAGTAGGAAGGAGCCCATCTGAGACATTTACTCAAACTATTTTTTTGACCCAGGTTCAGCTCCCTCTCATCTAACCATTGCTTTGGTCTTCTTCCTGTCCTTCAAGGCCATTCCCTATTCCCTCTACAGGCAGACACCACAGGAATGGTTTTTAAGATGCACAGAAGAGTATCTACCATTAAAAAGCATCTATTATACTGGCATCTTAACTTGCAGTTGTTTAACAAACTATCCAGTCACTACAGTACAAGTGGTATGCTCCTGAAGAATCTACATTTATTTTTAATCTAACTCTATAGTGTTTTCTCTACTCTTCTTACCATTTACATAGTGCATTTTTGCAGAGTATGTTTGAAAAGCAACATATGTTTGAATAGCCTGTCTTAGTAAACTGCAAAGATCTTTCTATGGGTTTCTCTGTCATCCAAAGTCCACATTTATAATGAAATATGATAATTTGTCAACTGTGATGGCCTGAAGGTATCTTTTCAACTGTGGTGGTCTGACTTTGGAGAGGTTCATGTGGAGGCTACTCTTTTGTCTTTTCAACATCAAGCCAGATCTCCAGAGGCCTTTAAAATATGCATTATATGCTTTACTTAATTCTGGTTATATGCATGTGCTGCTTTTTTCTTATTTAATATTTATTGTATTTTAAATGTTTTATCTTGAGATGCCCATTACACACCCATTGAAGGACAGGTATATAGTTAAAATGAAATAATAACAGCCTTGTAAGGTAGGCCAGTATAATCAATCACCCATGTTGTGGAAAAATGCTGGTTTGCTTAAGAGCTGCTCATCCTCATCCTGCATCAGCATCTGCTTATTGGTCAATGGCCAAGGGATGAAAAGGACACCATCTACTTTGTCACGGGAAAGTGGCTGCTAAGAAGGCATGCTTAATGGCTGAGAGACTTTAACAAGATCAATATCACCTCTAGAAAAGATTACATGCTATGCTAGGCATCAAATAGACCTTTGCTACTGGATTTGGAAACCATTTATAAAACCTATTAGGAACAATAAAGCAGAACAGCAAAAAAAGAACAAAAAAGACCCTATCTATTCACAGCAGGCTTCTGACTCTTGGGTTCCTTCCTCTATCCATTATATTAAATGACTAGATTAAAAGCCAGATACAACAAAAATAATAAGATTTGCTATGATCATTGGTGACAGCTGCAATGTGGAAGTGGGTCACAATGACAATTGCATTGCTTAAACTTGCTAAACAGTGTACCTTTCATGACTTGAGCTGCGATTCAGATTGCATGGCCTGTCGCTGCTTTAGAAATCGCTCAAAGGCAATAATCAACTGGCAAACTTTCTTGAAATGGTTTGGAGAAAGTAAAAATAACGGTATGATAAAAGTAAAAGCTCCAAGTTCTTCCCAGGAATAGATTGTTCTGTGGATAACACTACAGTTTAGCAGCACTCTAATAAGGCCAAGAGGAATCTGAATGGCTCCCCACTTCATTGGACTTGAGTAATCTGTTGCAAACAGGTTGACTTGGCCCAAACAAACAAAGTTGAGGTAGGCTAACTTGTTTCTGAGGTTAGAGAAAATGATCTTGGGAGACAAAGCAGGTCTGTGCAAGTTGTGTGCGAATTGAGTTCCATGGTCAGCCAAGTGTTGTCTACTTTGCTTGCTTTTTTCTTTTCTTTCTTTTTTTGCATGATAGATTCATCTATTCCTTCTTCCTGTGACAAACTATGTCCATACTTGCATTCTTAAATGACTGGGTAATTGTCCAATTGTCCAATGAAATTAATTATATTCTCCTAGTGGGAAGTGGGAGGAGCATGCAAAGAGTAGACATATGAACTTCGAGGAATACCTAAAAACCAAAGAGACCAAAATGAATCAATCTGTTAAACAATATGAACTTTGGTAAGTAGCATGAATTCTGAGCTCTAAAATCCAAAGTTGTTCTTCTGGACTCACTTATTTCAATTCAGTTCACAGAAGGTCATATCAACAAAGCTCAGTGATGAATAACTTTTCCCAAAGTGTTTATATATGTATACAAAATCTTTGTTTAGACATATATGAAAATGCATTTACACATAAGTGAAAAAATACCAATTGCATCTATAAACAGAATAAGGAAAGATGTAACAAAATGCCATACAGAAGGGAGGGAGCAACAGAAAGATGACGTGTAAGCCTTTATATAGGGTTTAGAAATATAACTAAGGATCGAAAGAAATGAGGAGGGGGACGTAGACCCAACCTATATGGCTAAAAGGTCACTACCTTACATGGATTGTGGTATAAAAAGAAGTAAGGTAATTATCTTTGATAGATTGTGGTAGGCATTGTTAAAATTGACATATCCTGCTACTGAACAACTTAAAAAATGTATAAATATTCCTCAGATAGAATCCCAGAATATAAAATTATTTTTTGCAGCTGCTCATATAACTTTACTTGACAGATGTACATCGAAAAGGCCCCCAAGATGATTGAATTACTACATTTTTTTTATTCTTTTAAAGGTACTGTCAAATCCTTCCCCTGTTTTGCTGCATCCTCCTCTCTTCATGTCTCCTGCCATCTTGGGTGAAAACATTAAACAGATCTGATTCAAACATCTTCAAAAGTTTCTGTTCTTTAAAAACCAGCCCCGCTATGTTCAGTGACATTGATTCACGAGGTCTGTGTCATAGGCCTGTAGAAGAAGGAACTTTAGCAAAACATCTTCAGCATTTCCCCTTAAATGGTCAAATACAAAGGAGAACAAGGCGTTGCAATTTTAAAAGTGTGTTTTGTGAGGAAGGGGAATTTTAAACAATTGCAATTTCTCATTTAAGTGTTGGCTACAGAAATAATCTCTTTGAGAGAATCTGTATTTGTATCTTGTCCCTGTGGCTTCTGATACTAAGGAAAAGTATATGATTTTGCAGATGGCTCTAATAGATAAATCTGCCAGTGAGTGGAAGGAAAAAAGATCCCTGGGTTCACATATTATAATAAGTTATTGTTTGCTTAAAGTGATAATTTGCTAGGTTGACAGAACTGGCTGAGTCAAAAACTGCAACTGCAAAAACTGGGGGACTATAAAGCAAGACAAAACTGAACAAACACCATTATTGCTTAGTGTAGTGTATGAACCAGGTTTTAAAGTGGGCTAATCTTGATAATGGCTTGCTCATATCATTTGCTGAAAGTGGAAAGGTAGATGTTTCAACAAGCTAAAAAAGGATCCAGTCATAAATGATCTGAGGGATTGCATTTAGCAGATGAGAACCTTCACAGTTTTTGTCAAGCTCATTTGCTTTGTAACACTAGACAATTGTGTCTCTTTTCTTATCTGAACATTTCTTTTCAATTAAAGTTTGGTATAAACTTATATATTAGCCTCTTAAACCTCAAACACAGATTCAGCCAACAGTGTGATCCTATTTTGCACATTGCATCTAACATTCATCCTCTGGGTCATTTAAAAATTAGACTGGACATTACCCAAGAGGAAATATTGCAGTAAAACCTTGTACATTGCACTCCTGAGGTTAAAGGTCGGGTGACTGAATCGTATATGTAATTTATTAGCTGATTTTATTATTCACGGCAGGCTGTAGTTAAATGGCATGAAGTTCAAGAACCAGACAGTTGAAGTACACATCTCCCTGGGATGTTCTCATCAACAAGCATAGTCATAACTGGACTGCATGGGAATTGAGAAAGCTTGCAAAAGAAATGCAAACAACTGGGGAGTTCTGCTGAACAAACCCTGTTGGACCAATTTTGTCTGAAAAAGGTTATGGCTAAAGCGATTCCAGTGGGATGTGTCCCAAATCTTATTAGACAGGCTAATGTGTAAGGAGAATTTTAAAATAATTATTTTTTAAAAATCTCCTTTGTAGAACTTGAAATCTCAACATTTCTCTTTGGGTGGGAAAGAAAGATCCAGTGTGGAGACAAGAGCTACCTACAGAAGTGAAAGCTTGTTTCTTCACCCAGGACTTTCTTCCCCTTTCTGTACAGTCCTATTCTTTCCTGTATTTTGATCATTCCTTCTATTGCTCCTGCCCCTAACTTTTCTCTAAGAGGTCTTTGGCTGAGCCTCCAAGCAGAGACTTTGCAGTTGTACCGAACATTTTGCAGAACCTGCTTTCCAGAGAGGTTCCCTTAATCATGGTGTACTTCTTACAACCTGTTTAAGTGAGCTTGGACAGTGTGGTCATTGTATATCTTGGGAACACCAACAACAAAATAACAAGGGCCAATGTATTCCCCAAACACGGGGGAATTGAAAGAATTAATAGAATTAATTCAAAACAAGCCAGTCTTGCATAGGGATGAAATTTCTCCACCCAGTCATCCATGTCATGGGAATTCCAAAATGCAGCCAGTTGCTTATTTTTGCTGACCTACACATCGGGGGGACGGGACGGGGGGACGAGGAGCTTAGAGTTAGGATAGGGAAGAAAGAATGGATCAGAAAGCAATCTTCTTTATGGAAGTAGTCCCAGCTATCATATTAGCAGTCAAACCATGACTAACGCTGCTTGTTTTACCATTGGGAAAGATGCTTGAGATATCTTGATTTGCTGAAGGAACATGGTCTTTAGGACACAAACTTTTCTTTCTCTGCAAATATCTCTGTTTGGAATCCATGCAATTAAGAATCTAATGCAAAAGTCAAGAATACCCACAGGGATGGGGACCTCAAACTGACAGGAGGGAACTTCAAAAGTAATGTTAGAAAGTATTACTTCAAAGAGTAGTGAAAGTTTGAAATGAACTTCCAGAGGAGGTCGTGGGTCAATCATCAGTAACTGAGTATAAAATGCTTGGGATAATAAATGTCCATCATCTGATAAAAATTAAAAAAAATAAAATTAAAAAAACAATAAATACATAGATTAAAAAGACAACCCAAAAAGCCTTGAAGGGCAGACTCAATGAACCATTATGATTTTGTATGTTTGTATGTTTCTGTTTCTTTAGATTGAATTATGTTTGAATTTAGCTGCTGAACTTCTTAATGAGGATTAGGATATTCTGTACAGGAATTTGAGCTTTCAAATTGATAGTCTATGGTCTAAATTTAATTTTCTATTGAGATGGGAGATGAGGCAAAAAGTATTTTGCCCATTGAGATTCAATCATTGCCTGTTCACTGTCCTCAAACTAACTGTAGTAAATATTAATCAAGTCAGTCATGCAGCAAATGTAGATACTATTAAGAAGACAACCATTTTTTTGTGTGTGGGTGAAAAAAGTGGGTGTGGCATATCTGGTGATATACATAAAGATAGAGCATTCCCTCCATTATCATGGCTCTAATCCCCAAGGACAACTTGAAGAATAAAGAGGAACAATATAAAAAAGGTAGATCTGTGCTTACAGGAAGGTCATTGAGAGATTTAGGTAGATAGTTATTATAATTAGTAGACAATAGATAGTAGAATGTTCATTACTTTATTTTTAATTTCCATGCTACCTTTCTTCTAAGGAGCACAGGTCGGCATGTGTAGAAATCCATCTCCCATTTTCCCACAGAAAAACAACTATGTGGGGTAGACTGGATTGAGAGAAATAAAAAGACTGGCTCACAGTTAGCCAATGACTACTGCTGGACTTAAAGCTGGGCCTCTCTGTTATTAATCTTTTTATGTTTTTATTAGATTTCATTATAAAATAAAAAATACAGAAAAAAGAAAACTAAGAAAAGAGAGAGAAAAGTGACTTCTGATTTTTTTTAATGTGGGATAAAATGCAACCCACTCACACCCTCAAGCTTTTGCTTTACATTTCACAACATTTTAAGCCATTTTTTTATTTTTTTATTATTTGTTTATTGAATTTATATTGACGCCTATTCAGCCATAGCGACTCAAGGCGGCTTACAGAATATAAAACCACATTTAAAACAATAAAAACTAACAAAAAGAATCAAATAAATTAATATAGTACAATA
>JANHFL010001670.1:79953-101767 GCA_032468155.1 Oxyrhabdium leporinum | reverse complement strand
TTTAAAACAATAAAAACTAACAAAAAGAATCAAATAAATTAATATAGTACAATATAACAAAATCACTCCCCAACTCCCACCCCCTGCTGCGGTGACAGCAGATCACGCAAGCCATTTAATGGGCTCCATCCTGGTCTGGGTTTCCCAGGCCCGCTGGCAGAACCAGGTCTTCAGTGCCTTCTGGAACAAAATCATCAAAACTTCAAATCAAATCAAAGTTTCTGTAAAGCCAGAGTATAGTAAGATTTTATGATGAAGGAGTTGATGATCCAATTAGTTCTGGTGCATTAAATACAATTGTTTTAATAATTTCTGGGTACAGCATTTTGTAATTCTCAGCATATGTATTTCAATCTAGTCTCCAGTTGATGAACCTTGGGTCCCAGTAAAAAATTAGAAAGTGATCTTGATAACCTGAATCTGCCCACCTTCTTTCAATAGCACAAGCCAGAGAAACAGTGGATCTTGCTCCTAAGCAAGCAGGAAACTTTTAAACTGAAAAGAAACCACCCCCCTACATCCTGCTAACTACAATACTTCAGGAGCCATTGATCTTCCAGGATCTTCTATGAGTCATTGAGTTTTGAAGTACACAGCTTCTGCCTGCTTATTCATTGCTCTCAGTACATGCTCAGGAACTATCTGGTTTTATTGGGGGATGGGTTTCTCGTACACCACTCAGAGCCTATTGGAGTAGAATGGCCAATAATTTAAATAAATAATAGTAATAAATAGTAATAATAATTGTTGCCTGACTTGTTCCACCATAGGCTCATCTTTGACAGGACAGGATGAGGCAGAGAGTGTGCTACCAAAGTATTCCACACATTGAGGACCAAACTTCAGAGTTTTGAGAAGTGACCCAATTCTGCTAATGTGCAGCTGGTAGCTATCTTGCCTTAACCAGAGAAGCTGTGTGTATTGCAATGGTCAGAGCCAGTGGGTTCCCCCCACCCCCGAGAAAATTATTTGCTTCTCCTGGGAACAGAGGCAATTTATGTTGTGGGTATAAAAGCAGAACAGAGTAAAAACTCTGTGTTGTGTCCTGTTCACTTAACTTGGCTTTGTATTTAGCATTACAGTTCTCCTTGCCTTTCCTGATCTGTGCCTGAAGGGAAGGGAAATGAGTTAAAACCATCTTCAGATACGTTTGTATTGATTCTGTCACATTTTTTTGCAGCTTGCTGACAAGTGATGGATGGCACATAATGCTGCTAGCACAGTACATTACGTTTCGCATCCAGGGGCTCCTAAATCATTTCAAAATTTCAAATTCCCCAATCAATATTTTAGCAGAAGAAAGCAGAATAGGTTCATTTTGCTGGAGGAATGAGAGCAGAATGGTATGTGTGTATGCTTGGGAGGGAATAGTGAGAAGAATATGTGTATTCAGCCAAGCCCTGCTTTGGCAGTAGAAACAAGTCTCTGGCTCTGGAATGTCAAGACTTCTCCCAGCCAGTTGCAGCCTGATTCCAAGGCCATCATGCCCTGAGAGTGAACTGTTACCTGCCTAGCACCTCAGCTTTCTCAAAACAACCTTGTGGCATCACATTGGCTGCCAGTGGACTGGTCAGGGGGCGGGGGGGTTAGGTTTGGGGAAACAAAATATTTGCTTTGTTCTTTGTGTGGGGTTTTCAGATTCTGCCTGACTTTACTACAACCACTTTTTCTCAGTAAAAGTTCTTTTGATTCAACCCAATGAAGTCAAGAGTTTTGCTTTCCTGAGAGACCAGCTGGTGCAGATCCTTACAGCTTTACCTTTCCCTTCCCACTTACAACTTTTGGAAAACCCACCTGCTAGACTGCAGTTAATAATTGTAAAAAGGCCAATAAGGTGTGTTTTTTTCCAAATGAATACCAATAATACATATGGGTAGTGTGTGTTTGTGTGTGCGTGTATTTGAGAGTGAGAGAAAAATTGTGTCGGTCAGGGAAGGCCAATCTTGTCTTCTCTGGGCACTGTTATTATCATAAAGAATGCAAGTCCTACTCTTAGTATTAAATTAAAAGAGAGAGCACAAAAAAGAAGTGTCTGAAGCTGCCTAAAGCATTCATGTTTCCCTCTGAGTACACCAGTTTCTATCTCTTGCAGCCTCTAGAGGCTATTTGCTTATATATGAATTTTCAAACTGCCTTCAGACAATCTTCACACAATTCCTTTTGGGTCCGGCCAAGTGACCTTGGGAGGCAACTCTTTTGTGCCACTGAAATCACCTCAGTACAAATATTTGCTTTTATAACAGCTTCTTTTTCTTTATCTGCCTAACCCATATTTTAAAAAGACAAAACAGGAGTCCTTGTTAGACTGAATGTGAGTTATCTTGGATGCTTGCTTATCCCAACACATGAGAAAGGCACAAGGCTGAGAACAATTGAGACAGAATGGTAAATCAGTTATTCCTCATCTGATTTCCATGTATATTTTGGAAAAAAAAATCACTGGATAGTGCATTTGTGCTTGTGTTAAATGTTGCCCCAATGTTTGTATCAAACTTCACATCACAATACAGCTATGAAGTCAAAGGGTTTTCACAGACAAACAACTATTTTTTGGACCTTCCGCCAGTGACTTGAGGTAGACAACACTATATTGACACACCCTATGGCATTTTGATGAGAACTTCACATAGCACCAAGACCAGGGGTGTCAAACATTGTCGTCACATGATGTATTGTGACTTTTCCCTCGTTCATTAAACTGCGGGTGGGCGTGGCCAGCATATGATGCATCCAGCCCATGGGCCACGAGTTTGATACCCCGGACCAAGGCTAACAAGTTTTAAGTAGCTCTCTTAAAATAGCTGTTTTGTTTCTCTTCCCTTCTCCCACTTCACTCATTATTTTTGCTGTCATCCATACATAGAAAAATGAAGTCACTATCTCTGTAGGAAGAATGGAAACACAGCATCCTGGGCAACTTGATACCAATGCTTCTCCTTTAATGGGATGGAAAGCAAGGAAGAGAAAGGATGCAATGCTGAGTGATCTGAGGAGTCCAATATTTGACTGATTAACTGTGTATACTTTAGATTTTGGTCACAGGACCCTCCTTCTAAGGGAACAGGTGACCAAGGTTGAATCCTTGTCTTTATACAAGTTTTTAGCCAACCTAATGTTGGTAATAATATTTTTTTATTATTCTATGTTTCCTAAACAACTGAGATGTAAGTGGAGAAAATACAACTTTTTAAAAGGTAAAAAAAGATAATAGCTTAAATGTGAAGTTGCTATATACAGACAGGTGGGCCTCTCTCTTAATAAATAATTGCTAGTTTTTTAAAAAGAAGATACAGATACTCTTCACTTACCCACCACAATTGGAACCAGCAAGTCCATTGCGATGCTAAGTAACCATGCAGAACTTACTATACCAGTGCTGCTGCAGTTGTTAAAGGGAATCACCTGCAGATGTTAAATATGATGTCATGTAATCATGACTTGCAATTTTACTGCTGGCTTCTCCATTGACTTTACTTCAGGGCTGTCAAACTCCCAGCCCGCGGGGGCGGACAGGGCATGTGCTGGCCCCACCCAGTTTAGCGAAGGGGAAAAAAAATCCCGATATGTCACGTGACGCTGCCATGATGACGTGAGTTTGACATCCCTGCTTTACTTGTTGGAAGCTGGTTGTGAACCACACAACTTGTGAACACGTGATTGTGGGATGCTGTGACCATTGCAAATGTGTGCCAATTGCTAAGCACCCAAAGCCTGATGACATGAGTATTGTAGCTGCAAGTTCAAGGACAAATCTGGTTTTTCAATTCCATCATAATTTCAAATGGTTGCTGAACAACCATTTGTAAGTGTTTCTGTATTTCTCCATTTCCTTTCCTTTCCCTCTCTCATTAAATAAATTTTATTTTAGCAAGGACTGAATATTCATGTACTTTATTTCTCCATTCATTAATCCTTGGCACACTTCCTAGCCTTTTGTTTTTAGCATGTGGCATCCCAAGGGCAATAATCAAGTAAGTGAACATTTCTCAGTAAATCCCTGGTAAAATGTAACTACGAATCATTACAAGTAAAATGGGGTCAGACTCTAACATAACATTTATTATTTTACTAATTGGTATTCAACTCTCAGTCCAACACGTCTATCTTGCTTGGCGTATGTGTCAAAAATGATTAGAAGTATTTGCTTTTTATTTGCATCTCTAAACAAGTGCATAAAAGGTTCCAGTTATTTTTAAAGTCACAGCTGTATAGAGTTGTACATGATCTGAACTTTCCAACACTTCTCACTCACTTGAGATCATGTACACGCAATTATACTTATATATTTAATTGTGTTGCACATGTGCAAACTTCGGCATTAGCGTTCAGCTCAGGTATTTTAATTTGTATTTTCTCACAATAGAAATCTCATAGAACTGTCTAAAATTAGACTTTCACTTTATATTAATAGTTCAAAAATAGTTACAATGATCAGAAACTCAATCTTTGTTAATTTCCACAATTTAAAATATTTGTTTTGGAATTCTTAGCAACACATTTAAAGCTCTAAATTTCCAAACCAATATGCTTTAAGTGTCTTCAGAAGCTAACATGATATTTTAAAAGCTTATTTAGTTCTCAGGGAACTCTACAGCTACACAGATTATTGTTCCCAAAGAAAAGGATTTTAAAATCAAAATTATGAAACTAGAGTAATTGTCTTTTTATCATTCTTTTTTATAAAGTAATAAAACTGAAGGACTTCTGTTAACCTTCATTTTAACCACAAAGAAAAAGATAGTTCTACTTGGAAATAAATTTATCAGAATAAATTCATCATTACCAATTTGTGTGAACATAAAGTCTTAATTTCTAGTAAATGTAACTCTTAATTTAATATCTTGTAATATTATCTCACTTCTTTTTGCTCCTTTATCTTGTACTATATAAATATATATTTTTGGTGAATTTCTCAGATATTATTAATATTAGGAGCATTGAGCAAGAGGCATATGATTTCAGTTCAGTCATACAAATTATGTTTTATATCCATAAAGGACAAATTTGACTTTGACCATTTCTCAATTGTTCTTTCACCCAAAGGTGACTTATCACAGCTATTTGGGTTATTCGCTTTATTGCAGCTATTTCTGTGATGGTACAGCATCTGCTGCGGTACATGTTCACCCCTGAGTAGATGTTTCTGTTCTTGTTTTTCATATACAAGATGGCTTTGATCCTATACAATCTCATGAAAGAATTCCAGAATCTGTTGCTTAGATGTCCATTGTCAAACAGCATCAACTTTGAATAGCAATAGCAGTAGCAGGATCCAATCTGGGTTGGTCACCGAGACCAGAGGTTTAGTCTTTTGAACTTGTGCTGGAGCCCATCCTGAGATACAATAAATATATCCAGAAAGAAAGGATATAGACGTTGCAAATAATTTAAAATACTTAAACAAATTTTCTTTGTGGTTAAACGTAACAGAGTGCATATGATTGCACCTAATTCTGAAATTCCTAAAGTTTACAAATAATTACAACTCTTTGAATCATGTTGAGCTCTAGAAAAAATTGAAATGTTATTGAACAGCTTGGGTAGTTCTCCTCCTATTGCTTTGATTCTCTCTGCATTATTTTTCCACTCTATCTCTGCTCTACATATTTGAATAGATCCAAATGGATTCTATGTAATCATCAATATACTCTGAAACCATTGGCAAACAGGCTAATTTCACATTTTTTTAAAAAATAGCTACACTTTTTTGTGCTATGAAGCATCTTTAATTTTATTGAAATGTAATCTTTCTGCTTCTGAGAAATCTCATTAAAAGTCCGTTAAATCTAAATTTATTAATATAATGTACATAAATGTAAGAAATATGTTTTCTGTTGCATCCAAGTTTATTGTTATTTTTATCATTTTTTTTTCTTTATGTCTCAGCCTTTTGATATGATCTCAGTGTGATATGGATGGATACGATATATGCCTCTTGCTCAATGCTCCTAATATTAATAATATCTAATATCAATCACCTTTGGAACATGTAATGCTAAAGAATGGTATCTTCAATTAAAAAAAGACAAGTGTTAGATCAATTTTAGGAAGATAATTACTCACTATGCTTTTTTTCAGGATACATATCTTTTGTGCCCAATCCATTTTGAAGTTGACATCTTCTCCCTAAAAAAAATAATCATGGAAGTCTGAATACTTAAATTGTAATTCTAAAAATAAGAGATGTTGTGATTTTAATACAGGTAGTCCTCGACCTATGACAATTGAGTCCAAAATTTATGTTGCTACCGGTAGGTGAGACAGTTGTTAAGTGAATTTTGCCCCACTTTATGATTTTTCTTTAATTTTATCTGCAAAATGTATTTCTGAAGATTTATTATAATGGCCTTGCTATTGGAGATGCAAGTTAGAATATTAATTCATACATTTGGTCTTGCCCTTTGTCACTGTTTGGATGACCATGAGCAGGATTGTTACTATCCCCTTGGATTGTCCTCTGCATATTAAAAATGCAGAGGTTATTCTTAACTATTGCCCCCAGAAATCAAAAACTGTAGAGTTTGGGGGCATGAGGGCTGATTTTTCTACAACACCTAAATAATAAAATTATATTATATTGATTTGTAGCAATGGATTGTTGATATGTGTTGTTTGCCCATATTAGAATTATTTATTTTTAAACAGGAAAACTTTCAGTCACTATAGTTAACATTTTTGTAGGTGTTTTGATTAATACATTTTCCAAGCCTTTTTCTTTGTTTCTCTGATTTAGTATTATTAATTTTGCTATATTTTATTGTTAATACTGCTGTTTGTACTTATTTTTTCCTTTGTTCAGTAGTTCTGCAACTTCCAATTACCTTTAAAAAGTTACACATGTCACCGAAGCCAGTACCATACAAATTTCAATGGATAACTTAGAATATTTCTTAATAACAGTATTTTAATAACTTAGAATATTATTTCTTAATATTACTTAATAGGAATAATTTTGGATTTGCCCTTATGAAAAGTTATTGAACAAAGTGGGACAAATGAAGAATGGCAATGGACTACTGCTAAAATTCCAGTTGATCATTATTTAGATGCAGTACTTTGACTTCTGCTCAGAAAATAGCATGCAAGTCACAAGCCCTTCAAATAAAAGTTATAATGTTTTTCCATGACAAAAATATTTTAACTTAGCAGCAGCTGACTAAAGTAACAGAACTCCTTCCACTAACACCACCAGCTCCAGGATCTGAAACACAGCTTGTTTTGGTCCTGGATAAAGTAATATAGCAATGAGAAATTGTGGTACTACTGTTGTGTTTGACTTGAAGTTCTCATTAGACTTCTAAGCAAGCTGGTACATTAGTTTTCATGTACTGTTTTTAAACAGTATGTTTATTGAAAACATGTATTATTATTATTCTCAAACATTTTTATTAGGTTATAAAGTATTATAATATGCAAAATACAAAAGTAAATAAAAGAACAATGAGAGGGGAGGAGAAGGGGGAGAGACAAATGAGGAAAGGTAAGGAAAAGAAAAGACAAAGAAGCATTGACTTTCGACTGCAGTAGAGTAGGGCATTAACATCAAATCACAGCTTTTTGTTTTTCCATAATAATAAGAACAAGTCATTTCTAGAAAGATCTATCAAAGTCAAAGTTACATTCTTCTCCATATAACATGTACTATTAATGTGTTTCAGTGTCTTTTGCTCTAGGTTGTGTCACAGAACATACCCTGATTGTCTCAGTCTAGTTATATCACAGGAACAAATGATACATAAGCTAAAGTGGCATTATCTCAGAAAAGGTTCCACCAAGAAATCAAAGGGGATTGTTTGCCATTCTTCCTTAGCATGTAACTTTGTGGTATTTCAATAACAAAGTAAAAAGTAAGCACTGGTCAATTTCCTTCACAATTTTCTTGAGCTAGGGGGAAATGTCCCTTCATTATACTGTCTCTCAGAAGATCTGAAGGAAGAAAAGTATGAAGATGAACACAGACCTAGAGACAATTTCTCTATTCTAATCAGATGCTTCACAACCTTGGTCCCTAGCCAGTTGTGATGTTTGCCTCAGGCCAAAAATAATTTGCCAGACCCAAGCAATATTTCTAATTCAAAAGTTAATAACCTTTGAAATTGGATTTTAATCAAGTCGTCTTTAGTTCTCGACACAAGATCCCCGTTTGGGGAATCCAATAAACTTGACTGAATGGCTCTCACAGATATTGTCTGGTTCTTTTGTAATTATGTGGCAAAAGAAATACTGTGTCTTCTTTTTGGTATTCACTCATCTGTCTTTGCATTTAGGATATATCTTGATTTTTTTAAAAAAATTGGTTGGCGGAAATGAATTCTTATTTCCCCAAGTACTGAAAGCCCTAATTAAGGGGTACTTATGATTGCTCATGGAGAAGGGCTTAGGAAATTTAGCTTAAAGTAATCTTGTTACCATAGCAAAAATTTCCTAATTTTCCAAAGGCCCTCCTATTCTCACATCATATCAAATGAAATTATAATTTCTTGTTTAGTATGTTGTGTGAACTCAAATTATAGAGCAGCAAGTTAGGGTTAGTAAAATTTGTGAATTTGGTTTCTTTTCCCTACCCATCCTTGTGATGGTCCAAAGTGTTCCTGTTTGGTCACTTGGAGATAACACTTATTTGCCCTTGTGGCTGATCACTGATTGTGTTTGTATAGCTTATCCATGTATAATAAGCGTTGGCAAGTAGCTATATTGCACCTTTTTATTCCATCTACCCCTAACTCTATGATTGCAGGTTTGATTATTTGAACCACAAATGGCTCTCATCTTCAGTTCTCTAAATCTGGATGCTTAATTTACAGATCTGAATGATCCAAGATGGAGCTGGTTTGAGCTGGAATGATAACGTGCACCAGGAGGTTCATTTAAAGAGCCATGGGCAACAGAGTAAAATGCTGATGTGCACACATTTATTGAGGTTTATAGCTGAACATGTAATTCAAATGGATTATATGAATATATATTTGCAAGGCAATATCTAGGGATATACCATACTATGGAATTACTTAGGGGTTTATCCCCAAATGGGTTATTAAGCTATCAACGAAAGCCACCCGCATAGTTGAATTCAAGGTGGCAAAGTATGTACTTGGTAGGCAGAGAGAGTCAGCCACATGGGCAACTTCTGTTTATTGTTCAAATAGTGTTTGAGGTGCATCATTGCTATGAAGAAGTCATGAATAGAAAGCATTAAACCATAAGGATGCAACATTTTTTGAGAGAAGAGTTGAAGCTTAGGATGCACAGGGCAGAATATAAACAGAATGCAGGGAGGCACTTTATTATTGGTGAACAAGGTGTCAGTAGGCAAGCTAGCACATAAAGGCAACCTAATTTCATTTGCAAGGTTAAGGTTTGGCTATCCTTCCAAGGAAGCCGAACATATTTAATCTGGAAAGCTACCCAGCAGATGCTGTTTCTGAAATCTTAAACAATCAATTTCATGTCACAGACCTGCTCCGTTCCTATTTTTGCCTCACTGGGGAAAAAAATCAATTTGGTCTGCTTTATAAAAAGGAAAATTACAACCCTAGCTCATGTGAAAACTAGAGTATATTTCACAGCTCCCAATTATGGCAAGCTGGTCAATGCAGAAGAACAAACATGTCAATGTTAACTGCTGCACTTGCCTTCTGGAGAGCAGCTAAAAAAATAATAATTCTGGGCAGACAAGAGGATTCCTAGAGTGTGAATGCCTCCTTGGGAAGGCTTTGCTAATCGCTTAGCAGAAGTGAAAGCAATCTTTGAATCAACTTTCTGTTGATGCAGGACTTGGCAAGTTAGACAGACATTTTGAAGACTCATACAGAAATAGTGGCACTATATGTAAAAAACAAACAAATCACATTTAAATATTATTTCAATTGTAAACCATCTTCAGATTGTTTGATATGTTGGAGATATAGTTAATTCTGCAGCTCTGAAAAATTGCTGCTTCTTTTTTTCTCTGCTGCATGTTATTTGTTTAGCCTTTGGTAGCCCTGTCATCCACTCAGCAGGAATGACATTGGCCTGACTAGAGTGCTTGTCTGAGCAGAAAGGCTGTGTATAAATTGAATAAGTAAAAATAAATAAAACAGGCTTAATCCTTTAGGCCAATTGCCAGAACTGAAGCTCAAAAGCTATAAAAATAAACACGGGGATTTGGGTCTGTCCCTCCCTTTATGATCATGCCTGAGTATGTGTCATTGTTACACATCGTTTTGGATCCAGAACTCAAAGTGAGATGATATTTGCCACATTTCAAGCATCTTATACTAACTCAATGACATTAAGTGAGGATTTGTTAAAATCATGGTTTGCCCAATAAACCAAAGTAGATTAGTTTATTCCTAAGGTTAAACCACAACGGGAGAGTTTGCATTAGGACTATGCAATACTTTGGTTTTGATTCCAAGCAGATGCTTCAGAGCACACGGAAGTGTGAACATAGCAGCTGTTTGTAACCGCCTCAAAGCAGCTACATTTTTCCCTTGAGATTGTGTGGCTTCCCTCTGTGATCCTGAGAAACACCATACAAATCAAGATGATTCCAAAGTGACAAAACGTGTGCCTTAGGCACATGGATTGTGTTATGACACCACAAAGCTATTTTTATCATTCTTCTCTACCCCATGTGGAAATTCTTTTAAGAACAATTTCTCTTGTAACTATGTTCGCATCCTCATATCCCAATCCTTCATTTTGGAAACGAATCCAAAGTATTGTACATTTTACTGAATAAAATTGAACAAATCATATTATGACTTAGTGCTATGTGTAAATCCAACAAATGTGTGCTGGATAGGCACACAGGTGCATGTTGCTATTCTGCATAGCCATACATGCACAGCTGCATAGAAATCCATTTATTTATTAAAGAACTGCCCAGGAACTCCAGACACAATAAGGCAGTTTAATTACCTGGTGTTTTATGCATGGAACTAAACAAATAACAGGAAAGCATATTTTATACCTTTGATACATTATTATGTATAATGTGTTTTTCTGTTGCACTTCACCTAAAAATGCTCAAAATATAAATCCTCAAATCACATAGCAGGCAGTCAGTCCTTCCCTTAAGCTTAAAATATAAAATGCATAACACATAACAGAAGAAATGGAAGAAGAAGAAGAGGAGGAGAGAAAAGACATTTTAGTCATACCTATCTGGGTTAAAAAACACTTCTTATTTATTTATTTATTTATTTATTTAAACATATCATTGTGTGAACAGTGTGGCATCTGGGTATCATACCTTTCAATACAAAGAAATTGATATTAATCATATTTATATCATTTAACAAAATTATATAATTCTAATAGTATTACACATCTTTATAATAAGTTATCATCCTTTATTGTTTAGTTATTCAGTGTTTCAGTATATCATTTTATACCAATCACCCTATTTTAAATTTCATATCTTTAGTGTAGGTAAAATATTATCAATCATCTCAATTACATTTAACCAACTTATATAATTCTAATGTTAATACAAACATTTATATAATATTAATGTCTTCCATTGTTGCTTATTCAACTTATCAATCACCATGTTGCTTATTCAACTTATAAAATTATTATACGACATTTTTGTACCAAAGTGATTGCATTCTTGAGTTAGCTGAATGAAAGGTTGAAATGAGGAGAGTTGTTTGGATATGTCCTTTATTTTTTTAGTAATTTCTAGTAATTTCTGTTTTTTTTATTTTACATTATGCAAGCCTGAGGAGAAATAAATATTAGCAAAACATTGAAAAACTATTTTCTTTTCTCTTTGGGGCAGTGTATACTCTGTGGTCTTATCCCCACCTTCTCCCTGTCTTTTCTACATGGCCACCTGTGATGCACAAATTAGTAGGAGGAGCAGGTAAGGAAATGGATTGAAAACTGTTTGGCTGTTTATCTGCCTTTTTGTGGAATTTGCCTTCAATATTTGGCTTTTACCACTATTGATCTGAACATGCTTATTTGAAAGTAGGGTTTTTTGAAACACAAATACATTTTCAAATATTCACACTTTTTTTACCATTAATTGACAGTTTCAGAAGAGCTTTGGGGGATTTCTTTCATTTAACCTTAACAAAGGAAAATAAAGGATAGTCAGTTAATAATCAGTCTGACTTGACTCCCTCCCCCACCTCCAGCTCTCCTAGACCTAAGAGAACACTTCTGATCCCTAATTGCTATTCTTTAAAGTCAGGCACTAAGCAACCCCCTTTTTATTCTCTTAGCCACGGTCTTCTTGTTTTGCTTTCCTTTCTCCTAATAAAAATCTAATACAAATTCTTAAATTCCACAGAGAGCCTTGGTTTGTAACTGTAATAAATGCTGTGACAGAATTGTTGAATTGATAAGTGGTGGGAAAACTCAAAGACACTGGGCTTCTACGCACAATATCCTAAGCCATGCTAGTGTTTATTGATGGGTGCTATACCAGACAACATGAAAAACACAGCCAATATTCCAGTTGTCATATTATCATTTTAACAGTATGCAATTGTAGAAGCTATGCAGGTACACTTTCCTTTAGTGTGTGTGTGATTTTGAAGTATGCAAAATGTTTGGCAAACACTTTTGAAAATAGGGAGGGGAATTCTGATTCAGTCACCTAATCAATAATGCAACCTACTGTGGTCTGGATCTTTTTGTGCATTTGGAAGGGTTGAAATATATACTCAGGAATAGTTGATATGCTGCAAATGCACTAATTCCAGTTTGCAGCTGTTCCCGCCTTCTGGCCCTGTTTCTGATGTGCAGAAGAGGGGTTAACTATTTGTCAGCATGGATACAGACCTGTGTATCCATCCATCCATCCACTCAAAGGAAACACAGGTCTATGTCCATGTTGACTAAACAAGTACACACACAAATGCATAAGTAGGATTGGTTTTGGAATTTCTAGAATAATAGTTATAGGTTAGAGGGCCAGTTTAGTATAGTGGATAAGGTAACACTTTAGAACCTGGGAGACCCTGAATTCTAGTCCCATCTTAGGAACAAAGCCATCTGGGTAATCTTAAGCCAGTCACTCACCCTCAGCTTTAGGAAGGAGGCAGTGGTAAATCACTTCTGAAAAACCTTGCTAGGAAAACTGCAGGAACATGCCCAGGCAGTCTTGGAGAATAAAGTTATTTCAAAGTACAGATTGCATAGATACAGATTTAATGTAAGATTTTACTTCAGGCATCACGTTGAACATGACTTTTGGTGTCATATATCATGTGAAGATCACTGAGCTAAAATAAGATTTGGATAAAATAAAAGATTGTGCTGATAATTTTTCGCTACATTGCTGAAGATATGATACTTGCTATGAAATGTACTTTGCATTTTATTACTGGAGTAATATTTTGCTTCTTGATTGTTTAGTACAGAAAATTGTGAGAGGTTAACTTGAATATTTGTTCTCTTGAACGTATTATGTTTCTTCACTACAGACTTAATGCTTCCAGGAGTTATAATTCCTAAATCTGGTCTTCCCCAGGTAAAACGAGGTACTCTCTGTGCTGTTACCTTGGTGAAAAACAGGTATGATTTCTAGAGAAAATTAATGCTAAAAGGGTTAATTATTTGTTAATGAATTCTTATTTTTATATTCTGAAATATTGGCTACTGCCTTAGAAAATGATAATTCTATATCTCAAGCAAGGTCTCCTGTGTTTTGGGGACATTTTAAAAATTTTGACACTTTATTTTATTTCATGTTATCTGTTCTATTTTATTGGCAGCTGTATTGTTTTAAATTACATAAGGTACTCACCAGTCAAATTTTTATTGGTCCCTGTAGCATCAGATCAAACCAACATAAAACTTATATCTACTTTTAGATGAAAAAAAATGTAGTCTATAGCAGCGTTACAGAAATGCATATAGTTGTGAATAAATGAAACATCTTCACACAGAATTAAACTATGATATGAAGTAGTTTACAGGCAGAGGCTTTCTCTTTCTTGATATCTTTTTCACCAGAAATTAAATCTAGAGTTTTCTGTGTATAAAGCAGATGTCCATCAATGAATTATTACTCTTTCATGAAGACAGAACATTGCAGATTGCATATGTTTATAATATTGCAAGTAGAAGTCTCTTGAGTTCATATATTGGAGACATTTGCTTGATATGTTGAAGAATTTATTTTGTAAAGTTGCTTGTATAGGGGGAATAGTGTCAGCTTCAATTGGTGTCCAAGTCTAGCATGCTTCATTATTGCAATTTATGTGTCAGAAAAACTCAAAGAAGGAAGATGACCACAGGCTTTGTATGTATATCTTTTTGTGTATTAGGTAGTATCAGAGATAGTTGATGTGCTTTTTCCATAGAACAAAGTTGGAAGGTAGAAGCACCTCTTTTTGCCTTAAAACACGCTCTAGTTACAAAGCTGATTCTTGGATTTCTGTATTGAATATAAAAATTAGGCAATTTTTTGTTTAAGGGAAAAATTCAGGGTTTTTGTTTTTTTCTCATTTTAAGGTAATGCCTTTTACTATTTTTATTGTTTTTCATTACAAAAAGACCTTCCAGATCTGAAGAGCAAATGTTAACAAGAGTAGCCAAATGTACTTGAAAACCTGATAATGCCCTGAACAAAATACAGGTGGATTAGAAAGTGAAGAACAGAAATTGCTTTTTTAATTTTTCCTTTAGCAATGTTATACCTTGTCTCTCTGTGACATAATCCTTGAATGTTGGTGTTTCTTCTAGGTTTTAACTTTGGCTTTCAGGATAAAACATAAAGCCAGTATCAGTTAATCCATGGTTTGGGTATGATATGCAAGACTTTGACTTAAGCATGTTATATTCTTTTACTTGTCCTTTTGCAGAGCCCCCGTGGCCATTGGAACAGCTATTATGACAACTGCTGAGATGGTAGCAGCTGGAATGAAAGGAAAGGGTTTCACCGTGCTTCACACTTATATGGATCACCTATGGTGAGGACACAGACAAATTTTAGAGAATGTTCCAAATTGGAAGTAAAGCTGTTAGTTTTGGTGCAATATTAATTCAAGACTTGGCCCAACTGATTTCTGGACTCTAACCTGACTACAGGTAGTCTTCAACTTATGACTACAAATGAGCCCCAAATTTCCATTGTGAAGAGAGGCAGTTAAGTGAGTTGTGCTTCATTTTATGATCTTCCCCCCCCACACACACAATTGTTAAGGGAATCACTGCAGTTAAGTGAATCATATGGTCATTAAGCGAATCTGGCTCCCCTCATTGACTTTTGTTTGTCAGAAAGCTGCTGGGAAGATTACAAATGGTGATCACATGACCCCGGAATAATGCAGCTGTCATAAATACATATCAGTTGCCAAGAACCCAAATTTTGACCACGTGACCATGGGAATGCTACAATTGTCATAGGTGTGAAAAACAGTTATAAATCACTTTTTTTCCGTGCTGTGGTAACTTCAAATGATCACTAGATGAATGGTTGCAACTTGAGAACTACCTGTACATTAAATTAGACTATATTAGATTTTATTAAATTAGACTAACTTGTAAATCAGAGTTTATAGGTCGAGGCTTTATTTCAGCCATGTTAGATCAGTATACATTTGCACTTTTGAACAATAAAAGGAAAACGTTTTGGTTATATCATCAATTTGGGGGATTGTGAGATCTCATAGTGTTTCTTTTCTTGAGTAGCCTCTAATTATGTTGGCACTGCTAATAGCAAACATCAAAGTACCAAAAAAAAAAAGCACGGAATTTGTTTCTAGTCTTATTTGAACCTCGCTTCTAAATTGGGCCTTAATATGTTTTGTGATACCTACTCTTTTGTAGCCTAGTGATATCAGTGGGGAGTTGGGGAGCAGCATTCCCCCTAAAAATTTTTTGGCAATACTAAGAAACACATTTCCCTTCCTTCTTCCATTAGGTCCCAGCATAAATTGTATGTGCCGCTATGAGGTACATGCAGGTTTGAACGGTTCCATTGACTTTATAATATTGAGATGTTCACCTGAATTGCACTGCTCTCCCTGCAAATGCAATTTGAAAATGTATCTGTAATTTGCAGATGCAAAATTTCTGTGACTTCAGGCCACATTCAATTAATATTTAAAATGTGGGTGTTCTTGTGCTTGGATACTCAGACAAAAGTCTTGAATTGGTCCTTTTTACTGGCATTCATTAACTGGTATTATTTCAACTATAACTTTTATGGGATCAGATGGTTACTGCTGTTTTGATTTCTCTGGAATAGGTATTAGATTTTAAGTAGACTTGTTTCCATGACCTCTTTTTGCTGAAATGGGGATTTGGAGTAAGCCTTTTTGCATCATGCGGAGTATGCTTTATCACATTATTTATTTTCTTTTTAAATTCACAAGGGCAATTGGTGACAAATCAAGCCCACCTACAATGCCCCCCTTAGAAATAGAACCTTCAGAGATGGTAGCCGGAGAAGAGGAGGAACAGAAGAATGAAGAAGGGGAAACACCTGAAAGCAGCCTCTCTCTTGATCCATCCTTGCAGATGGACATTGAACAGCTCAACTTAGAGGAAGACATTTCGTGTACTGTCATGGGTGAAAAAGAGGGACTCAGTCAAAATGATGCTGCTGAAAAGACTGAAGAGAACGAATCAAATATTACTGAGGAGATGGAAGATAACAGAAGTCCACAAGGTATAATTAGAGAGTTGCACAGAAATAGATTTACTAGATGCAGAGAGCAGCTGCTTTGTTTATATCAGTGCTTTTCAACCTTTTCACAGATTGTACCACTTTTAGGACATGGCAACATTCAAGTACTACCAGTCTCTTAGCAATGTGTCAAAAACTAGATGACTAAAAAGAAAAAGAAAAAAGTAATAAAGTACAGGTAGTCCTTGACTTACAACAGTTCACGTAATGACTGTTTGAAGTTACAATGGCACTGAAAATAGTGACTTATGACCATTTTTCACACTTACGACCATTGCAACATCTCCACAGTTATGTGATTTACATTTAGATGCTTGACATCTAACTTACATTTATGATGGTTGCAGTGTCCCGGTGTCATGTGAACATCTTTTGCAACTTTCTGACAAGCCAAGTCAATGGGGAAACCAGATTCATTTAACAACTGTGTTACTAATTTAACAACTGCAGTGATTCACTTAACAAATGGGGTAAGAAAAGTTGTAAAATGGGACAAAACTCATTTAACAAATTTCTCACTTAGCAACATACATTTTGGGCTCAATTGTGGACATAGGTTGAGGACTATCTGTACACCCACTTACCACACTTTTAATGGGAAACTTGTGCCTGTTTCTCTGACTTTAATCTTTGCACTTGTGGCTGGAGAGTGCGTACTGATAGAATTAAGTCAGATTCCATCTGAAGACAATTCCAAACAGACAAACCTGGAAATAGTGAAGTTAAAGAATTGCTCACACAGCTTGCTTGCCTATTGTTTACAAAATTACAGCTTAATGAAGCAACACACCTGCTTATGCTTGCATGACAGACTGATCCCTAAACTATTCAGAACCAGATTCATATATTACCGAAGGCTAAAACATGACTAGTCCTTGAAGCCATCAGTAGCTTTTCCGACACTTTGCTTTAGAAATCCCAAACAATTTCTTTGCACAAAGAGGTCAGGGAATAATGGAAGCTCAGCAGATTGCAGCAATTCCTCCTCCACTCCTCAGAACCCAGTAGAGTAAAAGAAGAGGGAGCCCACAAAGAACTGCAGCACCTCTGCAACATTTTCCTGACTGTCCCTCAAAAGGAAAACTTTTGAAATTGAGCTCAAGAATCGGGTTCTTGAGTGTGTAAGAAATAAAACCTTGGCAGAAGAGATGTATGTTACTACTTTTAATTTATGAGGGATAGCTTGTTGATTTATTTCTGTACTTTTTTGCTTTATAGGTCTACATTTTTATTTAAAAATTACATAAAATCATTCTTTGAAATCATGTTAGTAGTAAAATGCTAGATAACACAGAAGCATGAATTAATTAGAAGCAACTTTATATGCAAACCAACCAATATTGGATTCTGTGTGGAGCCCACTGAGGAACATATGATGCCTAATGTTACTTTTTACAGAGCAAATGGACGCCCTGCTTTATCAGTGTTTCTTTCATGCCTTAAAATGTAAAGTGAAGAAGTCAGAGCTCCCCCTGCTGACCAGTACGTTTTTGCGTAACTACATGTTTTCCTGCTGGTAAGTATTTATTATTTTATTTATTAAATTTTTACACCACCCATCTCACTCTGAGTAGTTTACACAGCAGAATATAGCAATCTAAACACACAACTAAAAGCACAGTTCAAAAGCAAAGTTAAGCAAGTGAAGTGATAACGGAAAATCAAAGGTAAACAAATGATATCTAACAATATAAGTATAATATAATGGACATTTGTAGGCTGAATATTAAGTTTGTGCAAAGGAGTAGTTCTTAAAATATGGTCTGCAGACCTCTGGGGTCCCTGAGACCCTTTCAGGGGATCAATGAAGTCAAATAAATATTTTAACATTTAACATATTGATAGATGCAACCACATAAATCAAAACTCTTTGGAATCCTAAATCATTTTTAAGAATGTAAATGGCTCCTGAGACCCTAATGTGTGAGAGGAACTGCTGTAGAGAGTTTTCTGTTTGAACCTTCTAGATTCTACCCATGTTCACCATGCCTGATATGTTACTACCAGTATAATTTATTCATTCAGAACATAATTGATTAACCTGAAAAATATGTACTACATCCATGAATAACATTTGCGTGTACAAAATACAAGTTAATACAGTAACACAAGATTGATATTTTTGAACCTAGCATCCTAATATGGCAGTATACCACAATTAGCTCTTAGATATTTCAGCGCCCATAATTCATAAACTTAATTCAGTGACTGCAAAACCATTCTGTTATATAATTTAGCATCCTACTCTGGGTTAGTTGAAGATTTTGCTCTCATTCCAACAATTGATTGGAAGATTATTAGTTAGAAATACTAATTGTGACAATTGTTTTCAGTGCCTAGATGCATGCTTTTCAAATTTGGTACTTTTAAAATGTATGTACTACAGCTCTCAGAATTCCCAGGCCAGCACATTGGTTAGAGAATTCAGGGAACTGAAATCCACATGCCTTAAAAGTGAAAGTTTGAAAAACACTGATCTAGATTAAAACCTTTTAAAAATCTATGTAGTTTGAAGTGGAAGTGGAACATCAAGCCAAGACAGTTAATTCCTGTTTAGTCTAGTTCACTGTCTTCCAATCAATTTTACTTCTCCAGATCCCAAACAGAGCTCATTTTTCCCCATTATTTGAAGTAGAAATACCACTGATTAAACTTGGAATTATATATATGTGAAGCATGTATTTCTATACTGAGTGAAGTTCTGGTGATTCTGAGCTTCTTGTTATCTGCAACATGGTTTACAACCATTAATCATGAAAGTTGCAAAGTACACAGCTGACCTCCTTTGAGCATTCAAAGAGTGAAAATTCTTGTATTGGGGAATTTTATCTGTATATAGAAACTTCCTTATATGTAAGAATATTCTGAATTAAACCAGATCCTTTAACTGCACATGAGCATGTAGGAGCTCCTTTGCGCTGTATATAAGGATATTCAGGATTAGTCCAGACTGCAAGAACAGTCCTTCTGTGTTGATTAATGGATTGAAGTTACCTTGGGGTTTATGCTAGCTAAAGATATTTTTTTTAAGCCCATGTTTTTGCAAAGTACTTTTAGGTAGGAGTCAAAATCCTATGTGCATAAAAGACTCTAGACCACAGCAGTTGTAATTAAATGAATCAGTATGTGAATTTAGCAAGGATATCTTTCTAGTTAGCTTATTCTAAACGATGCAAATTTTGTTTTATAATTATTTTTTCCTTTAATTTATTAATAGTCCAAAAGATCAACAACTGGATATAAAGAAATCTAGCTACAAAAAGGTGAATAGTTGTTTCTTTGCGTATTTATGGAAATTTGCAATAATAAATTATTTGATTTAATATTGAGAGGATTTTCTTAGTTTCACATATTTATGTTCTAACTTAGGTGGGTGCCAAAGGATTATACCCTCTCGCATCCTTTTTAATATCTACACGAAACAGATGAGTGAGACCATTGGTTGGTTTCAGGGTGATTTATTATCAAAATACTGATGACACCCAGCAACACATCTCTGTCACCAACTGTCCAAATTAAACTGTCAAGGTTCTTTTCCAGTAGTTTTGGCTCCCCTAGATGCAGGAGTTTCCAAGTTTCCATTTTATTTCTGGGTCAGACGCTACTATACCATTCAGATTTGGGGGTTCTCCTGGATTCCTACTCACAGAGCAGGTCACAGCTGGCCAGAGGACTCCCAATTAGTTAAAGTTCTATATGGCATAGGACCAGGTAACCTGAGGGACTGCCTTTTCCCAAGAACATCTGCCTGTCCCATACGCTCCCACAAGGAGTATGTGCTTCAGATTCCTATAGGAATCTGCCTTTTTTCTGATTGCCCCTGCTCTCTGGAATGCTCCCTCCCTCTGATATATGGCAGACCCCAACTCTTTCATCTTTACAATAGCCATTAAGGCCTGGCTCGTCTCCCAGACGTTAGGGACTAGTTGAATGGGAGTCCCCACCATGGTGTTTTTTGTTGTGTGCTTGGTCGTCATTTTACATTTTATAATTTGTATTTCTATATTATCTGTTTATTGTTGTATAGTTTTCTTTTTTTCTGATTTTTTTTTTAATGCTGTATGCCACCCAGAGTCACACTTTTTGACTTGGGAAGCTGTATAAAATTTAAAAATAAATAAATAGACCTTGTTTAGTCCATTCTGAACCTTAGAAATTCATTGGCTACCTGGGCTAGTTTTGTCTCATTCTTTATCTCTCAGCCAAAACTCCCTGACAGGGTTGCTGTTGTCTAGATAAAATGGAGAATTCCAAACCCACCCACCCCCATTCAAGAATCTTACGGAATTCTTGAATCTTACGGAAAAGGCAAATACAAATCTAATAAATACATAAATCTAGGGAAACAATGGAAATGAACAATGCACATAACCATATAGATATCTTAAATTATTTTGGATCATAGTGCAATCCTGAGATATACTCAGAATTAAATCTCACTACATGCAATGAAAACGCCATTTTAGGACTGCAGTGGAAACCTGATGTGTTATATCAAACTGAATAAAAATAAGTAAGTATGATGTCATTTCATCTCTATCATTGACTATGCAGTGTGGATAATTTGTAAATTGCTCTAAAATTATAGCTGAAATATTTGAAATGTAAAGCATGGATTTTGCATCCGCATGCAAATTCATGGATTAAAAAAGTATAATGGATAAAGTGGTTTTTTAAAATTTGCCAAAATAATATATTTGATTTTCAAACCAGTATTTAAAAAATACAATACTGTATTTGTATTATTAGTTACTACACATTGTGTCTGATAATTCATTCAATTGTATGCACTAAATGGTCTACAACAAATGAACGGATTGATTTGTACTTTCCCATTGATATTTGCAAATGATTTGAGTCATAGCAATATTTCTATTGTAGCAATATCGTAAGTTTTCTCCTACAATGTTGCAAAAAATTGTGCTAAGAAATTTGTCCTTTCCCCCCCTCTTTTTCAAGACATAAGGTCTGGGATAATTCCAATTTAGGAAGGAGATTAACAATATATTTTGTATTCATAATATTTCCAATAATGTCTCTCCAATATAAATTGCTTGCTCTGTATTATTTTACTTATGCATATCTTTTTAGCAGAATAGAATAGAATAACAGAGTTGGAAGGGACCTTGGTGGTCTTCTAGTCCAACCCCCTGCTTAGGCAGGAAACCCTACACCACT